>VYZM01000323.1:0-26759 GCA_013398915.1 Dromas ardeola | reverse complement strand
GACAGGGAACTACTGGAGAGAGTCCAGCGTAGGGCAACAAAGATGACTGAGGGATTGGAGCATCTCCCTCACGAGGAAAGGCTGAGAGAGCTGGGACTCTTTAGCCTGGAGAAGAGAAGGCTGAGGGGAGACCTTATTAATGTTGACAAGTATCTGAAGGGTGGGTTTAAGGAGGATGGAGCCAGGCTCTTTTCAGTGGTTCCCAGTAACAGGATGAGGGGTAACGGGCACAAGCTGGAACATAGGAAGTTCCGATCAAATATGAGAAAAAACTTCTTTACGGTGAGGGTGCCAGAGCACTGGAACAGGCTGCCCAGGGAGGTTGTGGAGTCCCCTTCTCTGGAGACTTTCAAGACCCGCCTGGATGCAGTCCTGAGTAATGTGCTCTAGGCAATCCCACTTTAGCAGGGGAGTGGGACCAGATGATCTCTAGAGGTCCCTTCCAACTCTGAAATTCCGTGATTCCGTGAAAAGAATCATAGCTGAAAATTAATCACTGAGGACACATGAGCTAATATGCTGCATTAGGTCCAGCCATTTTGCTGATCTGGTATACAAAAAGAAAACTGTGAAGAAGATTGGTAAGGAAGTTGTGATCCTCTCATAGTCATAGGAATCATAGATATTTGACGAAGACAAGAACAGAAATGTATCGAGACAGAAGAATTGTAGGAGTCTAGTGTTGCAAGTTTCAGGAGACTGAGACTGCAATAGCTGGAGTTTTCTTTTGCATGTGGATGGAGATAAACTAAGACACAGAGACGGCATTAGGAGAACTCCAATTTAAAACATCTGTATGTATCAGAAAGTTTCCGAAGACATTTACAATTAAGATAAGATAGTACAGGCAATAAAATCTCAATTAAAGATGCTCATAAGCAGGCTAAATTACATCTCTATATGACTGATGCTGGTGATATGGTGCAGAAAATGCAGATACTTTACTGCATCCCCCACCTAAACATCCTCATCACTTTCACCTCCTGTCTAAAAATCACTTCCTGAATGAATTTTTATCAATTGAATCCAGATACATACAGTATTTATAAAGTGCACATTCTTTTCTGAAATGCAGTTCAGTCATTAGATACCAACATGCACTTTTACATGTGATGAGCATTGCCCTTGTTTGCCAACTTCAAGTACTTACTCTGTTAAATAAAGTCCTTCAAATATTGTTTTGTGGGTAAATGTGATGCTGGTGCAGGCGAAATTGCAACACTAATAAATGAACATGAATATTGATTAAACTACCTATGCTACCCTGTCAAGAAATGCATACAGGACTAGTTTTCTTTTGAGAGCAAGAGGAACTAATCTGTCCTGATCTATATCTTCTAGCAGCAGTGAAATACTTCATTTGTTCACTTTGCCCTGTCTTTTCATCTAATTTAAGGCTGTCAGCAAATGTTATGTTGGTTTGTGAATACAGAATACTGCATGAACTCACATTGAAAACACTAAATTCATATCAGTTGACTATTGAATAACTGTAAGATAGGAGAACTAATTTCAGGGTGGTATTGACCTCCTGGGACAAAATTCATCTGTTCTCAATATCTACGATGGATGAGATGAATTACTTTCTGGAGGTGACTAGTGCTCTTCATTGACTGCAGAGAAAGTCTACAAAGCTAACTCAAACTATATACTGAAACTGTGATTGGCTTAAGTACATCCTTAATGACTTCCTGTGATTTCACAATGATTACTTCTTCATCCCATCACTAACTCTGTGAGCCAGCTAATTTTTAACATTACGAATGTTTTTGCATGAATTATTTGCCACATCCAGTATGATACTCAAAAAAAAAATTCTAATAGAACTCAAATCTGTAAGTACAGAACTAAATGTAAAGACAGCTCATGAATAAATAGGAATAAAGTGCATTTTTTATAAATTCAGTCACATTTGTGTTTCCCCTATGTCCTGATATGTAGGAAAGCATCTTTTCTGTAATGGATCATCTTACAACATTTACTTTGGTGTTTGATTTAATGAATCATGTTTATTCTCAGAGATAGGCTCTCCAGATGAGCTCTGGAGAATCTTCTGTGGCAGCTTAACACATAAGACCTCTCAGTTCTCTGTGCATCCATCTATTGGAGTTTATCACACTCTTAACATAGTCTAAGAGAACACATGTCAATGTATGTGCTGCTGCATTTAATTGTTCAGTAGCTGAACTTAGGGTCACAGTGAAAATGAATTTGCACTGATGTGGTGGTCTGTGATGTGGAGCAAACTGTCAGATAACCGCTCGTCTATACAAAAAAAAATGTATTTGGCACAGATAAACACATAGGGCATCAGAGGTAGTGTCATCTATTCCTTCCCATTAATTCAGAAGGTTCATTTAGAGCCATGAGGGTGTGGGGAAACAACTGGAACAGCTACCACAGACCAGAGAAATTAGATCTGGGCAATAAACTTCAGGGCATACATGACAACAGGACTAATCATAGCTAACAACCATCTCTAGTACTGCAGAGTATTTTAGTTAAGAGAATGAGCTGATGTTATAACAAATTAGCATAACCAGAAGAACTACAAAATATAACACATAGAAGCATTAGTGATGCACATGACGTGTACACTTGGGGCTTAGTTAGTGATTTGCTGTAGGCCTGAATGTGAAAGAAAAAAAAACAAATGGTGAACTACCCACTGTGCAGGCTACTAAAGGTGTGGATGTCAATGCCAGGCGAGACAGGTTGGAGGGGGCCACTTCCTAATTTCTTGCAGGCCGAAGAAGTATCTAGTTATGTCTTCAATATACCTAGCCAAATTTTGTCCATCCAGCCATCAGTAAAGTCATTGCGCATGTGTGAGAGCATTTGCTCACTCTCTCAGCATTGACAGTAGCAATGAGATTTCTTTCAAGCTCATTTCTGAATAGTGATAAGGGCAAATAATTAGATCTAGACAGTACCATGCCATTGCAATTGGATTGCTACTGCTAGCTGAGATGAGGCTAGCTGGTGAACACCCACACACATTAAAGTTACACACATACTCCGAGGTGACACTGAATTGGAAAGAATTCATCTCTATTTGAAGGCCAGGCAAATCACAAGGTCGAGGGAGGAGTAGAGACTAAATTATGTCTCAGAGAATGAAAAATAAAAGATGCCCTCTACGCAGGGCTTTTCATGGAAGTACCACTCTAATCTGTGGGAATCCTCATGTGAAGTTAAATCAATTTACTCTGACACCTGATTCCTTTGGAATAATCATTAGAATAACATGTGGACAGGCTAGAATGGAATGGAACCAAAGAGTCATTTCTGTTTCAAGCAACTGCCAAAATACCTATTTACCACTGAGACCAGAACAACTCTGAAGCAGCTGTTGTGCTCTTCTGGGTAAATAGTATGTGTTAAAAAATGTATAAACATTTATACATGTTTACCTTTGAGACATCAGCTTCTCTGAAGCAGACATTTCCCTTGCTGCATACATAATACATGCTTTGTTTGAAAAACTGCCTAAATTCATAAAGGGAGAAAAACCTGTAGGGCACTGTATAGTATAGTGCTGTTATCTCTTGTAAATACAGAGGTACTGGAGCTTTAGCATATAATACAGCCTTATATTCTGTGTTCAAAGTCTTCTGCAAGATGCTCAAAGCATTCCTATAAGTTTGGCAAATACTGTTATCTACCCATTTCTAAGAAAGGCCAGGATTTTGAGAACCACAGCAAAGAAAAAGTGAAAACCTCCAAGGCTCCCTCCACAGTCCATAAAGAGTGAGAGATACTCTATGTGCAGATCTAATATATTAATAATTAATCATAAATATTACCACAAGTGATTAGCTGATCTACCAGTGGAAATTTATGTTCAGCCAATGTATGTGTCCAGACACGAGTTCAACCCTTGCTACTGAGCACTATAGTCGATCAAACCATAAAAGAGCATCTGATCCTCCAGACAGCAACTTGCTCCTTGAGTACAAAAACTTGGATGGCATTACCTATTTCAGTCAGATGAGACATCTTGACTCAAAAGTATCTTTGTGTCTCATTACAATCCTGCTTAAGATCCACAAGTGTAAACAACTGCTATATAAAACTTACATGGCGAGATATAATTCAGTTTTCCTCTGCATCATTTTACACACTCTCCAAATTCTGATTAGTAAACATCCATAAAATTAGTCATGTTTGCTAGAGGAGTCTATGAATTGCCATAGTGGAAGTTAACAGTGGTTCATGAAAGCAACATTGCCTCTGATGCATTAGACAAAGGTAAACAACTTGATAATATGGTATGTGGGATGCCAACCCTGGAACAAAAATCAATCTATCTGTCTGTCTATCTATCTATTGATCTATCTGCCTTTTTACTGCTATCTGTTGGCAATCATTTTATATTCCCAAAATTGATATTTAGAGATAACCCTATTTAATCAAAATAAAATCATTTGATTGCCTCCACTAAAAACCTCCCAGTCATTACTTGGCATTTCATATTCAACCCCGCAATAACAGCATATTGTAAATATTGGGTCCACAGTAGCAAGAGAGTTAAAAACTAAGGCATAGAAAAAAAAGTGCCAAGTGTTTTTTTATCAGAAACCTCCTAAGGAAGAACTAAGCCTACATCTTTTATTCTTACTATTTCAAGCTCAAGGTACAAAGGCTAGGTGACAGTTTACAATTGCAATTATCCTGCATCTTGTTTTCTTGTTCTAATCCACTTTCACAATTTGATAAAGCATTATTCCCCATCTCGCATTCCTCTCATTGACAATACTTTGTAGAAAGACCTAATTGAGTCCCCATTTATAATTAATGGAGCTTTAACTATTAATTGATATTAATTGATGTATTATTGATAAAATCATTGTGAGACGTCATGGCCTTTATACCATTAACAGGGGGGAATCCTACAGTACATTTTTACACGTCTATCTGGGAGATCTTTTTATTTTCTAGTTTGTATTGGGTTAGTCAAGGGATACTCTTAATAAATTAGTATTATTTCAACTGCATGATAACACTACTGTAAAACCAAGTTATCTATGTACCCATCAGTGCAAGGGTATGCAAGTAACAAATAAAAGAACTTCTTATATCCGAATGATGCTGACATCAAATTCATTTTGCGCTTTTTGTGTGGATAGATGTTATCTTACTTTACACAAAAAAAGTTTTATAAAATCTATCACTTTTCACAGACCCTTAATGATTTCTTTGTGCATGGAAATCTACTTCTGCATGAGAGTAATTCTATTAAATAAAACCTGATTTTCAGTACAGCAGAACATGGACAACTCCCGCTGGAAATCAGCTGAAACTGTTGATTCCCATCACCTCCACAAATCACTGAGTGAGTCCTTGTTTGCTTGTTTTTAAGTTCAGGTTCTGCAAAACTGTTTTCACGTCACAGAGAGAGCTCTGAAGAGCTAAGCCCTGCAGTGGAATTGCTGGATATAGCTCTGTACTCTATTATAGAAAGGCCACTCCAGATGATCTAATCATCATCTTTGGCCTTAGTGATTGTGCTTCTGCAACAACCTTTAACAGTAGGTAGCTATGTGACAAAATTTTATATAGCAGGCGGTCAAGAATACCAAGAATCCATCAAAGTTGAGGGGTATGATTGTGTCTGACCAGATATGACAGCTCAGAAAGCAGTGCACCAGAGTAGTTACAGTAAGTGCTCACAGACTTGTTAATTTGGTGCAAAATATATTACACAAAGTGAAACCAGGAGTTTTCAGCTAAGGAATCAGCTGGTAACAGCTCTGGTTACCAGTTGCTTTGCCTATATATTTCTAAATAGTGTGTTCTTAATATGTATTGCTATACAGCTCAAGATGCATATACATTTCCCTGTGCACTAATTATGACAGGGAAAAAAACAGCAGGTCAGTACATTGGATGCTGATGACAGTGATGTTCACAAGATACGTAGGTTTGAATATGATATATCAACTGAAAACAAGACAGTGAAAACATTAAAGAATGTTTAGAGAAAACTTAAAAGAAAAGAAAGAAAACTTCATTATTGTTCCAAAAACTAAATCCCTTTCCAAAGAATGTTGGTAATAGCCTAATTCTGAAATCTTCAAGGGAAAGATTAATTTTTATCATCAAAAATAATAGAAATTATACAGAAGGTGAAGAACATAAAAATGAAGTAACTGTCAAAATCAGAATTTAGCTTTAACTATTCAAAGCAGCTAAAGAAAAAAAAAAAGAACAAATTTTACTTTGAAGATGTAGTCAATTCATTTTCCAGGGACTTAATAAGAAATAAACAAATTATTCCAATATTGAAATGGTTTCCGTGAATTGCTAACACATGCATTTTATGGCTAAACTACTAGTTTATTTTTGAAGTTGGTATAAAAATTTCATATTATGCCAAAGTTTTGGACCATTCTGGTCTCTGAAGAAATGAAAATTCTAGGATCTTTTTGCAGCTAATGTAGTTTTTTGTGAGTTTTATTTGTGTTCAACAATTCTGTTGTCCTTTCTTTGCAGTACATGAAAATTTTTTTCAGTGTTAGAGGAGACCAAACAAAATGCATGGGCAGCAGGCATATCCTGACTGTGGTCAGAGGAGTAATGGGAAACCTCCATGCTGCTGAGATGCTGGCTAAAAAAATTCATTGCTTACAATGGTCAAACATGTCAGCTGCACCATGGTGGGAGATAAAGGAAATAATTCACTCCAGAATTATGGGAGGAAGACTTTCCTGACTATAAAAACTGACAACTAATCTCATTCTATTCCAGGCTTTTTCCTCACTGTTCTTTGCTAATAATCCTTACTTAAATCTCTCTCTCTCATGTTCAGGAGCTGAAATAAGACTTTTTGTAGTACCTCATCTTCAATAGTGCACAAGAGCCATAGAGATGCATTTAAATTCAAACTTGGCATTGTGTTTGAAAGACAGAATATTAATAGGATATCCAGGCTAAAGGGAATGCAAATAACTATTCCCATCAAGTATTCTCTTATTATAGTCACATTTAATACTTCCCTAGAGCCAAAGCCAAGCTCATGAGAGCAGCAGTAGAAGAAGAGAAGGTACAGTAGGAGGAGCTGTCAATTAGCCTGGTACCATGCTAAACTGGTTGGAGAAGCTGGGGAATATATAAAGTCACATTTTGTTGAAGCAGCTACGTGTGCACACTCCTTACATTTTAGAAAGCTGACTTTCACCTCCAAAATAAACTTGCATCTTAAGGGAGTAATTCTATCCCTAAAGACAAAATCCCTTCACTCATACAGATGTAGCATGATTACACTGACTTATATCATGGACTAGGTAATCCTTGAGTTTACAGAGAATGTCTGCTAAACATGTTGAGAAATAGCCACAAACAATGAACGAGTTATCATATAGTCACTGCAAGAAGTGGGTTTGCTCTCTGAATGAAATCTATAGACATCTTCCGTAAGTAGTACATGATGTTTTTAATCTGCTTACATATGTTACATTTCTATTAGGGACAAGAACTTGATTGGATATACATCATTTAGCTGGAGGCAATAAGGAGTCTTTCATAAGAAGCAAATATTAGTTCTTCTGCCAGTCTTATTCTGTGGGTCTTTAGCACTGGAACTGCACTCTTGTATTAATTTAGGAGATAATTGAAAGTGCATTTAATAAGATTCATTACCCTTAAGCAGTACATTAGTTGTTATCACTAATAAATAATCTAAAAAGAAAAAAGAACTGGAAGAATTTATCCAGTTTTATATCCAACCTCTTTCCTTAAATGAAAATTTTATTAGTATAATTGAAGATAGCAGAAAGTACATGACACAAGTCAGCTCTAAATATACAGATTTGGACATTTTACAAGCTTGGTTTGACTTTAAAATGCCCACTTGAACATTGCAAGTGCAAATCGCGGCCCTTATAATCTAAAATCTGAGTTACGCTGATGGAGCTGAGTAGCTCTGCAGTGCATGCTGAATGTGTTTGAGCTTTCAGGAGCAGTCACATTAAGGCTGGAGTCATGATATTGCTTCTGCCCCACCCTTTTGGAGAGTAGGAGTGAAAAAGATGTCTGTACTGTATCAGGTGCTATTTTCATACCTATTATTTTAGGTACAAAATAATCTCAGCATCTGATGATGAGACACTCTCTGGCTTCCAAGAACATCAAAAGCATCCATCTATGGCAAACCTAAAAGAGGAAACAAATCTCTGTAGCATATGCCACTAAGACTTTCTTTTTTGTAAAAGTGTAATTTTCCCTTGGAAAAAGAAAATTGAGCTGTTCTCAAGGTAACCCTTGGATCCCCTCCTCACTGGAAAGATAAGCATCCTTAATTTCATTGTTTTGTATATAGGATTCAGATTATTTCCCAATTGCCTTACTTCTTTCCAAGTCAAAGTTCTTCCTCCATCACTTCTGTGCTAATATCCCCTCTCAGTATTTCTTCATAGCCTTTTGTTTTCTAATTAGTTTCTTCTTTATACAATACAGCAACATCAATCTCTGGTTTTTTCCCTTTTCAGGATTTTATGTCCCTCAGCAGTCTGTCCCCTGAGGACTGTTCAGCAGGAATCACAAGCTCAGCATAAGGTCAGTTTTCATGCAAGAGGCACAAAAACTTTTGCCGTGTGTGATTCATCCAGCAAGTTAAACACAGAATCAGTATTCTGCATGGACTAGCTGACGAAAGACCCTTTTGACAAACCACTGCAGGAGCTGCAAAGGTGACAGCAAAGCATAACAAAGTAAATAAGTAGGTGGGGGTGGTGGTGGTGGGGAAGTAGAATAATTAAAATATATTTGCTAGAAACACTATAATGTCCAATGGCTCCATTTGTTCTTCAGAATTATGTGTAACGGAGACTCGTAGTCGGGTGTCCCATCTAATCCACACATGCCCACATCATAAAATACTAATTTTATATGAAGATGTTTGGTTTGTTCCTTTAAAATTAATTTTATATTCCTTCCAAAAAAAAAGTGGAACAAATTCATCAGAAATGAAGGAGCTTATTCCTTCCACTGCTGCCAATGCACTTGAAAGATGGAAGGACTCAAACGACCTCCAACGGGAGGACTCAAACCTAGAACACCTCTAGTTTTGGTGTGTGTCTTCCTGAGAGAAAGGGATTCATACCTGATGCTGTTCCCTCCTGTAGCTGTCTTTTTGAAGAGCGATCCACATCTGCTCAGCTGCCACAGGACATGTCTAAAGTGTTTACTTGTAGTAAGCTCAACCTGTGTTGCCTAGATATATTTCAGTGAAGATAACCATAAAAATACTCCCCCACCACGAATTGGAACCATAAATTGGGGCTATTAGTATTATACTGCTTTACAGAGTATGATGCGGATAACAGCATTAAAAATCATTATGTGCTCCAATGCTACAACAGCAGAGGCCTAGTAAGTTCTGAAGAAAATAAAGGTCCAAAGCTGTGGATCCTGCCAGGAGAACACAAGTTTATGAGGATAAGGTTTAACTGTACTTTGGAAGTGTAAGAATTGTGAAAATAAACTGCTTCTTCTAGACATAGCAAATGCATATGTATTTATAAATGGAATTGTGAGCCCCCAGAATTTTATCAGTTACAGTGTCCCCATTTGTATTGGCAACCAATAAGGGTGTCAGCCTGTATATAACGGGCAGACATGTGAAAAACAGGTTTCATGTGTGATAACATTGTGCAGCTCTTGACGTCTTATTGTTGGCACTAGTTACTGATACAGACACCTGAGGTGAAAAATAAGATGCAGTTTCAAAGACATGAATAAATTCTGGTTGTGAATTATTCCATTGAGTTGCACTGAGAAAACAGCCATGTGAGGAGGATGTTATTTGAAACTCCCTCTAACTGGCTTTGTTGTGACAAATAAATATATTTATATTTTTTTTTGTGATTGGAAAAATTTCTGCAATTGTTCCATTTCTCCACTTTTAATTAAACAGTGGTCCAATTAAATTATAATTGGATTGCTTAAGGTAAAATAAAAGAAAAAGGTTGAGCTCCAAAATGTAATTAATTTAAGTGAGAATTTTTTATCTTTTCCCAGAGTTACAGGACATTGTTCAGAGGAATTATTCATCTAGTCTTCTGGACATAAATCTTTAAAGTAACAAGGTCAAGAAAAAAAAAAAATCCTTCTCCTTCCATATTAGGAAAATAACTCACACTCATTCCTCCCTAACACCACCTATGAGACACCAAGTGTTGAAAGCATAAAGAACATATGTATGCAAATAGTAAAACACAGAAACTGACTTATAGCAAAATAGAGGAGCTTTAGGAAGCTAGAAAATTTTTTTCTTGAGCAATTCTGGCATTTTCAGGTTTAAATAGTAGCTTTCCAGTTTCACTTAGTCTACCATTACTTCAGAGAGAAAAACTGCAAGATCTGATACTGTGAGAACCCCTAATTGATACCAGCAGGAATATAATGCAATTGGACCTTCACATCAGTTCCCCAAAAGAGAGAAAAAAGGATCTTCCCCCCTGCCACACATAGCTGGGTCTTGTTTCAGGACTGGGATTTGCAGGTGCTGGTGGAATGCAAGTAGAAGATGATGGGGTATGCACCTTTTTAACAAACAAGCAAATGGCTGGGCAAATCAATCTCTCCGTATGCCAAACATTTATAATAGAACTTTCTTCTCTGGAAGAAATCTCTAGCCTCTTCTTGCTCCCAAAGAGACAAAACCAACAGTTACAAAATTTACAAAGGAAATATACTTCAATTCCCTGGAGCAGTGCAAAGTTACGCCTACACACTCTAAAAGCTAAGGGAAACAATATAAAATAAAATTTCTTATATAAAAAAAAAGAATAGAAATGAGTATCTTCAGAAAGCAGGTATATTTTGTATCATTCTTCTTGAGGAAATTCTCAAGAAGCAGAACAGTGATATTAATAAACCAGTGCAGAACCAAACATCTGAATACATGAGTCTGAATAAAATACTTAAACAAAATATAGAGACAAAGACGAAACACTGTATTTAAATCCCCAAAATTCTACTGTATGACCATGCAGGGGAAGATTTGTATCATCCACAGCTTCAGAACTGTTTCTTTTCATGCATAAAAGACAGACTGGACAGACTGGATCGATGCGCCAAGGCCAACTGTATGAGGTTTAATAAGGCCAAGTGCCGGGTCCTGCATTTCAGTCACAACAACCCCAAGCAGCGCTACAGGCTTGGGGAGGAGTGGCTAGAAAGCTGCCCAGCAGAAATGGGCCTGGGGATGCTGGTGGATGGCCAGCTTACCATGAGCCAGCAGTGTGCCCAGGTGGCCAAGAAGGCCAACGGCATTCTGGCTTGTATCAGGAATAGCGTGGCCAGCAGGATTACAAGAAAGCACCGTTTCTGATCACTCTCTGAATCTAAAGGAAAGGCCATTTGTTGAATATGAATCCAATAACAGCAGAGATGCTACAATCTGTTTTGATTTTATGAAACTAGCCAAGCACATAAAAAGTAGGCCTTTTGCAAGTCCATGTAGCTTTCTGAGTAGCCTGGAATGTACTATTTTTTGATTTCTCTCTAACTTTTTGATACAAATACAACAGGGTGTGGATTTTATCTCCAGACAGGCTTTCTTTGATGGGGACATATATATATATACACACACCAAACAATGATGCATCCCTTGTCATTACCTCTGGATGACATGCACAATACAGTATTTTGTGCCAAAGAGGTAGATGTATCAATACTTCTTTAATTATGTTAAATGGCTTAGTTTCTTGCTTTCCAAAATCTGGTCCTTCTGATCATTGCAACATTGCTGCATTCACAAACTTTGCTAGGCTTTTTCTGAAACTGCAGAAATATGATGGTTCACCAGAACTTCCTATTTCTTAATACTAAACAGCACACATTTTACCTGCTCCTTTTCACAGGTAATAGCCTCATTCAGAGCAAGGCCAGCTTGTTGAAAGTATCTCAAAATTCACCACGCTTAGTTTTATTTCTGTGACAAACGAACACATCTTTTGCATGGTAAAGGATGCCAAGCAACCCTGGCACCATCTGAGATTTCTTTTTCAGAAATTTTCTGTTGCTGGAGTGATGCTGACTGGGAGCCAGCTGACATAGTACCCTCCAAATATAATGATGAATGCAGTTAATCCTTAGATTCTTTCATGAAAAAGCCAGGGAGGACAAAGGCCAAGAGGACTTTCAAAGTATTTATATTTGAGAATATTTGGTTTATGCTAAACAAGCTAATATAAGAAGCTTGTTTTTTTCTCTCCACATACCTATGCTAATTTCCTGCTGAGCTTTGGGACTTTCATTGCATATGAGATCTTAAGTACTTTTATTTGTCAAATACCTCTCATATCTTCTGTTCTCTTTCACTCTTACCTTCTCTAGAAAGAAAATACAGAGGCCAGAGACTGTTGTTAGAATTGTTGATGTCACAAGTTTGATTTTATATTCTCATGGCAACTCTTCTATTCCCATAAAGACATGTGGCTACATCTCTTCAGTAATTTGTCTTTTTGCTACGGATGCATCCTTGACCTTGTTTTGCTGGATACCTAGTGGGAAAGCATCGGTCTTTGCATTATATTTTTCCAAGAACTGCATGTTTCTCCAGTTCATCTGGATACTGACCACAAACTTCCTATGTTGCATTCCATGCAACTACTCCTGTATGTATTTTCATTTGCCTTTCATTTGCATATTAGATTTTCTACAAATTATTATTGAAATTATAATGACCATTTTTGGTCAAGAATTTCAGAATTTCAGGTTCATGCTGTTTTTTTAATGAAATAATAGAAATAAGGGTTCCCTGCTATGTATTGCTAAAATTCCTCTGATCATTTTTATTATTCAGGGAAACTGGCATGTGGCTGTACAATGTGAACTAGATCCTCTTTCTTCTGCTAAACACGATTGTCAGCTGTAGTTTCTGCTTTACTATATCTTCCACAGATTTTCCATCTCCCTGCCCTGCTGAAATTTTTTGGTCTTTCAATTCTTAGTGTAGTAAATTCAATAGAACTCTTTCCATACTTGTGTCTTCATTCTTTATTCAATCAATATTGTTTGAGATTATCTCCCTTTCTGCTACCGAAAAAAAAAGGAGTCATATTGCTACTTTTTTATGGTTTTGTGCTGGAGCTTTTACCAGAGGGAGATGTAACTGAAATTGTGCTAATAGATCGGTGTCTCTGATACCAGCAACTACCCTCCTCCTTACTAGGTTTCCTTTTACTGTTTCATATTTGCAATGTTCAGTTAAACTGACCAGGGTAATAAAAGCTGCTTCCTCTTGTACCTGGTTACCTCCTTTTACATTTGACCCTTTCATATATATTATATGTATTCACATTTCTGCCTATGAAATGAGCATCAAAAGCTTATCTTGGTTGCAGTTTGTTTCTGTCTCTAGCAGTTTCAGAGCATATAGCTTATCACTACAAGAACAATTCTGACAAACAAGAGAATCTGCTATTTTGGGCTGTTCCCTCTTAAAATAGAAACCTTCCTCTATCTTCTGTCTGGATCCAGCAAGGCCAGATGTCTGAAATATCAAAGTCAAATTGCTCCAAGAGCCATTTCCCATCTCTGTTCCAGTACTGAAATGATCCCTTTGTTAACAAAATTTTCGTGGAACTTTTTCTTCAACTCTGCAATTTTCTCTTGCTTTATTTATATTCTCATGTTTCTGGTTCCTTTTAGAGTCTATTGTTTATTTTGTTTCTCTGATGGTATTAGACAAAAGGCAAAGTCATTGACTCCCTACCTTTTAAATCTTCCCCATATGATATATTCTAGCTTTTTGGTAACATATTTTCCTTTTACTTTTTTTTCTCCAAAATTTCTTGTCCTCCTTAATTTTTTTCACAGTAGGAAAATATCACTAACTTTCAAAGAAATTATCTTGAGAGTGAAAGTCACCATCTCTTTCCAGGACTACTTATATTCTAAATTCATTGATTGTAAAGTTATTAGGTCATTAGGTAAAGCAAAGAACCTCCTGGAAACCTACAGAAGCACCTATCTCACTTCACTAACCACCCAGGCAACCTGTGCCGCTTATTTCAGGTGACTGGTTTTCTTCCTGTGTCCTCTGTTAAGAAACTAGTGTTTAATCACATCCATATCTACCTTACGTTCCTAAAGTAATTACTTTGGATCAGAGCCTCTGTTTGTGTATTTATACATTTACTGTCTGCAACAGATATAGTTTCAGAAAGTATCTAATTGATTCCTTTACCTCTGCTGGTGTGTTCACTCAGTGACAACTCAAGAGACTGGTTTAACTTCAAGGAGAAACACAAACACTTTGGATGGTTTTGGCTGGAGAATAAAAATGCTAAAAGCAAACCTTAGGCCACAGTCTAACTAGAATCCCACTTTGATCTCTTAGTTCATTTTATATTTTAGATTATTTATGTAATTAATTTTAGATAATTTTTTATTTTAAACTTAAAAATCATATAGTTCAGTCATATATACCAAATAGATATTATGAATCTGTGGTAATGTTTAGCATAATCTAAAGATAGATGTTTTCTTTTTTTCTCATCTGCATACATATACATCTTTACGCCCTATGTTATATGCCAGTAAAAAGAATGAAAGGTCCGTATACTGCCTTTTGCTTGCAGTGGTATATTGTTCCACATTATATTTCAACAATGTGAGGCTCCATGGTTTTTATTACATGCTTGTAGACAAAAGGAAGTTTTTGGCTTTTTTCTCTGTTATTCAGTCTTTTGCTTTTCCCTTTCCTTTTCCCCTTCCCTTCGCCTTTCCTGCTTTAGACTGTGATTTTTCTAGTTCTTGATCTTGAGCACCTCAGTTCTTAAGTATGCTGATGTGGAA
Organism: Dromas ardeola; assembly: GCA_013398915.1. Lineage (NCBI taxonomy): Eukaryota > Metazoa > Chordata > Aves > Charadriiformes > Dromadidae > Dromas > Dromas ardeola. Next base: position 11,951 of record VYZM01000323.1, on the reverse strand, counting down.
ATTCACCCTTTTTTCTGCAATACCTTTGAGTATTCTCGGCCCTTTGCACAACATGGCAATTTCTCCATTGGCAAATGTACCCACAAAGGCCACCTGCATGGGGAGTTTACATTCTCTTTTTCTAATTCTCCACCCTCCCCCCCAGTTTTCCACATAATCATTCTGTACATGTGCAGCTCAAATGCTTTGTATGCACAACATAGTTTGTTGGGCTCAGTCATGTACTACACCAGAAATATTTGGATTGAATCCCCATTTTGCTGCCTGTAATTTAGGGGTTTGCTAACAGGATCTCAATTTCAAGACGCTAATTAGAAATGGTCTGGAAAAATAAAGTACTCCAGGGCTAATCGCGAGCTAGCTTGTTCTGCTGACGATAATGCCATAATTCACCTGCTCCTTTGATGTTTGTAAAATGTTAACTTGTCACGCTTGTTAATTTTTTTTTTTATTTTTAATGTACTATAAAATTATATCTTCCTCAATATTTTATGCCTTTATTTGTATTTTATGGCAGCAAATAATGCTTGTAAAGCATTACAGGAAGTGGATTTCTATTTACCTGGTGGGGAAGTGTGCTGCACATGCAGTAACAACCACAAAGCGTTTCAGAGAAAAAAGGCGTAAAGTTTGTGAAGCTCAAAGATATTTTTGGTAGCATCCATGACCTGATTCATGAGCTCTTTCGGCTCTTGGTGATGACATCTCAGCCTGTGTAAAGGCAGCATAAAAACTCATCATCCCTTGTTAACAGCAAATGAGTGAAAAAAATATGTCATTTTTTCGCCTTCCTCCCAGCCCTCATCTACGTGTCTAACACTCAGAAAAAGCAACTGGAGGTGGGTGCCTAAATATCGTTACAAAACTGAGTCCCAGACACTGTTGCAATGCCTATGATATACAACTGCACACAGTGGCATAGACGGGTCCAACCTAGAGTTATCAAGCTCATTGATTTATTTTTTTACCTGAAATCAGTTAAGGTGATATGCAGACGTGAGTAAATACTCCTAATGCACTGTGCTTTTACAGTGCATTATGCAACCAGCTCCTGATTCTCTTTGAGGCTTCAGGTTGTGGCTGTAATAATTTTAATTGTGGGACAGTCAGCATTGACTTTAGATAATTATGCCTTCCTTTGAAAAGCCACAATAAAAAGTAATATTTTTTATTCTATCTCTTTAGTTTATGAAGTTCCAAGTGCAATAATGTAAAGGCTATTTTGTCACAAACATATGGCTGAAAATGAACTGTTTCCACAATTTTGTAACTATGAGGGGAAAAAATTCTTGTTTAAAATGCATTTTTCATTTTTTAAAAAAATCAAAATGAAATTTTAAATGAAATATTTAAAAGAAATATTAAACATCATTTAATACAACAATTTAGACATCCCATTTATAACTCACAATTTCGTAAATTACTGGAATTCAAAACCAAAGTCCAAACCAACATAAGCCATTTCCAAAACTGATTTTTAATTTTCCATAAAAAGTTTTTGTGTAAATACTTTTGTTCTCCTTATTGACTCTGATGAAAGAGTTTTCAAAACCAAAAGGAAGGCTCACAAATCAGGGCAAGGGATTAATTCTATCAGCTCATTAACCCCGGAGATTGGATATAGTGTGGGTCTATTTGCAAAACTGCAACCATAAATGAATGCAATGTTTGCTTCTCACACTACATCATTCCAGCAAACACTTGCTTACCACAGTTTGAAATCCTAAGCAACACATGGTTTAGTCCTGAGTCCCTTTTTAGTGATGTCCTATAATTTGGATTAATTACTTCCATCCATCTTTATGTGTAACTAAAGGATCTGTCCTACAGTATTGTAGAAAATTATTTAAAACAAAAAAGCATTCATTTGGGATAAAATGGCATGACACAATGGCAAGACTAAATATTGAATCCATTTACATATTCAGGATACTATAAATCAGACTTTAGCTGTAACTGTATTTTTCTTTGATATATATCACGCAAAGAGAAAAGTTAAGTTTATGCTTAAATGAAGTATATGGCTCCAGGAGTTGGCAAAACTGATGAGCTAAATCCTGCAAGTTACATGAGGACACTGAATTTGCCACTGTAAGAGCTCAGCTAACTTTAGGAACAGAGCTGTTGCCATTAGCAACGGGCCAGTCATTTATAGAGGGAGTGATGTTTATCACTCAGTGTTGCTCTGAATTTTTAGTGCTTTGCTGAGAGATTAAAAAAAAAAAAAGCATGCTGCTGTGTTTATTTTATATTAGCTCTGGTCTTGTGCTGGTTGGGAACTAATTTACTGTCTACTGCGAAGTGCAGTTTGCACAGAGACATACACCTGTATTTGCTATTGAATGTATTTACTTTGCTAGTGTTTTATTTCAGAAAGGGGTCATGGAGGGGGGGGAGTTTACTTTGATTCTGTACTGCCTTGCAGAGGCTCTTATAATCTTTCTCCCCATAAAGTCTCGGAAAGCCACTTCTTAATCCCTCATATACAGATATGTAAAATTTTAAGTGAATAATATTCTGACTTATTTTGACAATACATACTCTTCTTCCTGCTTCTTTTGATATTACTGCTTGTACTATGATGTTTGGTCTACTTCCCTCAGCATAGCTCTCTTCTGTCATAGTAGATAAAAGAACTACTAGGACTAGGAAAGAAAAGGACTAGTAGATGCACTGTTTCTTCTTTCTCCTTTTTTAATATTTGATGGTTTCAGGGTATAGATCCCTCTTTTTCTTCCTGGACACTGACTTTCTGTATTTGCTAAATCACTTGAAATATTATCCCACCTCTCCTGCTTTTGTATGTTTCCGCTATATCATCAAAGCCATCTTGATCATTGTTACAGGTGTTATTATCCCCTTATCATCTTCACATATAATTTTTTATGGTTCTCAGCTAGTTTACTAGCAGCACTTATTATTATTATTGCAATATTTTCCCCCTCCTATTACTAGACATCATAGATCTGTCCACTGAGACAAATGTAGACAAGAATAGCTAGAATGATCATGACATAGACTCTGAGATATAACCAGAATTTGCTTTCTTTATTTTAGTAAAACACAGCTTTCCTGTAAGACTTGGTTTACAAACCCACAAACTTTAAAAAACACGTACAGAAGTTAAACAACAGTGTTGGCACAGAAATTAATAAACTGACTACGACTGTATTCACTTTGAAACAAAAACCTTTCTAGTCATTGAAGCTATGAGTTTCCAGAAAAGTCCCACAACAGAAGTATTTGATTTAAAAGTGTAAATATTTTAAAAGAAAGTCTCACATACTTATTAACAAGATTATGTAATAACATTATATGTGAGTGGATAGAGAGACACAGGAAGTGTGTTTCAGGACATTCATTACACAATGGTTTCTCTACAGTAATGTCTGTAGGACAGTCTCAAGCCTGAGGACTAAACTGCATATGAGTCTCTTGTACATCGTTCCCTTGTCATTTGCTTGTCTGTCTTACAACTCAGTGCTGGAAAATAATTCAACTGCATAGCTTCTGATACAAGAAAACTTCAACACGTAATTCTTTGCATAAATGGGATGTGCAGTTCCTTGGTCCGTGGTCCAGAAGAAATGGACAATAGTATTAGCACTGAAATCTTTAGGGAAGTATAAATGACACTGGGCAGTGTTAATGCAGAGAGAACAATTAAGATCTGAACACTGGTAAATTCTGTTTTGTTTGAAATGCTATAAAACATCACTCTCAGCTACTTTGGGAGGGAGAGGTGGGGGTTAGAATATGGTATACAGCTCGAACAGAAAGAGAGCTCCAGCCAGCGAGGCACAGCACAAAAGCAGACTAAAATTTACTCCAATTTTTTTAAGTGGATGATGGAGACAGAGACCAGGAAAGGCAGAGAACAGGAATAAGCACCATGGAAGCTTAACAGATGAGAAGTTTAATTGTCATAGCTTTGAAACTGAAATAATGAGCTTAACATAATAACTGAGAAGGATATGCATATTAGACTAACAAGGTGGATGTCTGTAATGCATCAAAGAACTTGTGACGATATTAATAAGATTTACAGGGTACTGGATAGAAAAGATATATGTGGCATTCAGTAGGAAAGGACGCACAAACTGGAAGGTGCCCAAATATGTCACTAAAATATAAAAAAACATGAAGTGTATAGACGTGGATACTACACTGGTAATTTGTGTGCATGCTGATTATATGAGTAGAATAATTAATCGCTTAAAAATTGTGTGACAGAAGATGAGAGCCATTGGAAGATGCATGACACATTGCATATGGGAGGGATTAAAACATATTTAGAAAAAAAAAGAGTCATGGGTTTAATTTAGCTTCAAGCTGGTAGACAATTTTTCCTATTCTTTTCTGTTTGACCAGCGATGCACAACGGCTACATCTGTAATACAAAACTAAAAATACTAGGGACTGTTCTCTGGTTATTCAGAACAATCATGGTATGGTTCCTGTCTGTGTTAGTGAACTCTTCAGACTCAAAAACAAATTGGCTGCGTCCCAGCTGCCTATTGAAGGTGATCTCTGTCCCCTTCTAATGACCAAACTCTACCGGAAATCATTTGAAAGAATACTCACTGTCCAGAGCCCAAAATACATCTGACATTTTTACAATATGAACAGTGCAGTTTTGTGAGTAAATGAGTAGGTGTGCAAATAAATAGTGCAGTGCTAAGTAGAGAGCTGGGATACTTAAAGAACTAGTAGTTCCTAAAGTATCAGTAAGTGAAAGAGACACCATCAGTGTGGGAACCTTCCTTAACTTACAGCCTGAGGTTCATAAGAGGCCTGAAAGTCGATCAACTGACCTATGGCACAATCCAAGTGGCCTTTCCTCCTTGGGATTCTCCAGAGTCAGCATCCAATATAATGTCTTGGTGCCAGGATGATAGCTGCCACTGTTTTACGGAGTTATCAAAGACATCTCTATCATTTCACACCATCAGGTACAAAGGACTGAAAAGCTTTTGGGAGAGATAGCGCTCAAGGGAAGGCTGGTGCAGTCAGAGCCACCTGGCTTCCTCAGTCTGAGAAACATCCAGAAAAGAGGGCAACTGAAGATGTGTTGAGTGACCAGCTCTGCTAGCAGCAGTGTCCCTTGCTTTTTATCACTCCTGGAAACTTTTTGCCCAGGCAGGGATGTGGACAGACCTACCATGATTGTGATCAGACAGTCTGAGCATGTACAGTTAATCTGATGCTTCCTGAATGCATGAATCTTCTGCATATGCAAAGATTGACACTGGCATGCCTGATCATTTTGATAACAGCGTATGGTCCCTCCCAGTCACTGGGAGAAGGCTCAGGGATAAAAATACATTATTTGTAGAATATACTCTTCAAAAAAAGGAACCTTTTCAAAACGATATTTCTTACAATGCTAAGGATGATGGTCTACCTTAATACATGGTGATAATCGAATCAGAAATGGTACCAGATACCTTTAGAGGTAACAATGTATAACACTAGCACTCTGAACTCAGATTTGGTCCCTCAAGTACAAATACAAAGAAAAGTCCAGAAAAAAATTGTAATTACTATAAATTATTATGGAATAAGTGTATAAAGGCATAACTCCTCTTCCTCCTAGCTCTTGGTGGTCAGTTTAGACCAGAAAGAATGAGGTTTTCATACACTTGAAACATCTATTTGCTGACAGATATAACCGTTACTTATTTTTCTAGGACGCTGCTAATCTTTTGGCCTTAATAATATAGCCTGGAAGTCTGTTCCTCAGAAATTTACTTTTTAGGGGCTTTGTGTTTATTTATTCATTTGTGCTACTTTGTGCAGAAATAAAGAATCAACATAGGAAAAGATTTGCAAGCATTTCTCTCCTTAACCTTTTCAACCATAGAGATTGTCCACTTTCTCCTCTGATTTTTGACTGACAGTCTGAAAATGCCAATCTTTAAAACATTAATGCAGTATCAAGCACGCTTAAGGCTGAGTATTTAACTTATGTTTAATAGAAATTTTTCTAAATACATTCTTCTCCATTAGCTTCGGTTAAGAACAACTCCAGTATGTCTATATTTAGTAAATGTTTGATATAGAGGCTAAACAATTTCCATGTGCGCTCTGTATGTGTTCACATTTGTATAAATGTGTTAACCATGTACGTTTCCCCTCTGAAAGACACTGACATTATAGAGAGAAGTATATTCATATTGACTAACTTTGTTATCATCAAGGGTTTATAATTCTGATAAAAAACTGTCAAAAATGTTCTCTAAATTAATTGTATTAAAAAGTAAAGACAAAAGCAGCAGTGTCCGGGTTCCGATGGGGGTAGGGTTAATTTTCACAAGAAGATGGGACAGGACACAGTCGGGATGGCTGACCCAAACTAGCCAAAGGAGTATTCGATATCATGTGAGGTTGTGCTCAGTATATAGCTGGGGGAGCTGGCTGGGGGAGGGCCGAAATCGCCACTGGGGAGTGGGCTGGGTATTCGGGTTCTGGTCAGTGAGCAGTTAAAATTAATTAATAAATTTTTTATATTCCTTTATCAGTAGTATTGTTGTTGTTTTGCTCTTCCTTTTCTGTTCTGTTAAAACTGCCTTTATCCCAACCCACGAGTGTTGCCTTTTTCTTCTGATTCTCTGCCCCATCCCACCACGGGGAGTGGGGAGTGAGTGAGTGGCTGCGTAGTTCTTTGTTGCCGGCTAAGGCTAAATAAACAAGCAGCCTCCTTAATTTTTTTTTTCAGACTTCTTCAGTCTTATCAGCACGGTACAGCTGGGAAACAGGCAGATTCTGACATGCAGACGAGCTCCACAGTAGATGATGCCCTTGTTTGGGGATAGTGGTGATCTGCCTCTTTTTCTCAAGTTTCTTCAGACAATGTTCAGTCTCAGAACCAATATATACTGTAGCTTTAATGACCTAAGGTATTTAGCATTGTTCCTTGAATATTTAACGGATAGAATATAGGTGGTCTATAGTTGATTGCTTGCTTTCTCTGACACTATAGAAATTCAGACCTTGTATGAATGCTATGCCTAGTCTGAAAGATCTTGGGTGAAAAGGGAGACAAAAAGTGACGTCAAATATTTATTAGCTACATCCATATTAGTAACTAAAACTGGCCAGTAGCTTTACTACCTGTTCTCTGGCCCTAACAGAAAGAGTTATGGCACTCACATAGCTGAACACTCTTTCCCTTCAGAACAGGTTACTTCAGCTACAGTAAGTACTTGAGAGCAGGTCTGTGCTACCCGCCAGTAATGTCCTGGTTTGAGGTAAAACAGAACCAATTTTCTGTTCAGTAGTTTTACTTTGCAGTTAAGCCTCTTCTAACTAACTGAACTTTCTGAAATTAACAGCATATTTTTCAGACACCATCCACTTCCAGTGATTGATAGACCTGATTGTTTCTAATGTATGTCAAGGAATGGTAGGACACCGTCAGACTGTGACCACGTACAGTCTGGAAGACTGAGAATGAGCCAATACTATGTCAGAGAGAGTATTAATAATTAAGCAGTTTGTACAACATGTCAATATTTAAGACCCCACACTGGCCAGTTTAGACACTAATATAGACACAGTTTTTAAATATTCAAGAGATATCACTTTCATCTATTTGCCTATAGATACTCATTTCCACATGCACAGGAGCCCTTTACAAAATTATGGATGTGGAATTCATTGAATTAATCAAGAACTCTGCTCCTTAACATTAACAAAATAGCCTGATATTTGGAAGTGTTGATCATCAGTCAGCACAAATACATATTTTCTGTGAATTTGGAATGAGGAAACTAAGCCTCAGTATGGTGTGTGATATTTTTTAAAGATTAAACCATCTTAAATCAGGCATCTTCATGCAAGTGTCTACATGTGAAATACTTGCCTATGCTCCCATTAGAGTCAGAGGAGATGTAATCAAAGGACTCTAAGGATCTAGTGACTTAACTTCATCCGGCCGCAATGGGAACTTAGACGTCTAACTCGCATGTAGACATCTATATGTAGACACCTAATTGTACACGTCTTAATCTACAGACTGAAACCAATCCACAATGATCTTCCTGTGAATGACCGGACCAACTGTAGTAGAAAAAGAGCAATTGGTAATACTAGTTTTAACTTAAAATTTTCCAAAACATGTCTTCATTCACTTCCAAAAATATTTGTCCACAGGAGTTGGAATTTTTTTCCAATGAGATCTGACAAAATTACTGTGTAGTCTATAGCACATACGTGTTATCTCTAATCAAATCCACATAGGAAGTGTAGGGCTTCTTGTACATATGTCCATGTACTTCTGTCCATGCCATCCCATTGGTCTACTGGTCCTCAAAGCCTGCATTAGTTTCTTGCAAGTGCAGCAGTCTTTCTGAAATAGGTATTGAATGGTTCTTTTTCTACATACAGATACACCGGCTGCTTAGCAGAGGATGTGACGTAGCCACAGTTTGATAATGTATTTCTATTTGTGTTAAAGGTACTTCTAATGACAATGACCATTTCCAAAACATAGCAATTGATACGGTTTCTTCCCTCAGACAATAAAAGTTCTTTGCTGTACCTTCTTTGGATCCCACAGGCTGAGGTAGGACAATAGATGTACTGTGATCACAGAGCAAAAGTCAATGTCAAGGTTGTAAATGGTTTATGGTTATTTATATTTTAAGGTTTTGACTAAGGAAAAAAAAATCAGAGCACAGACTTTGATAATATCTATATCTTAGATGGTGAACTGTCTTAGACTGAGAATTGGTAGTGACAGAATGGGAATTACTGGATCTGTATTGTGACACTTCTTCCACTAGATTCCACACGTTTTCCACTAGAATATATTTTCATATAAAGATATTTATAAGCCTGAAGGAGTCCAGATTTGTAAAAGTTTAACCTTGTAGAAAGGGCTTAAATATTTTTTCGGGGGGCATATTAAGAAGGAAAGACCAGATTTTCTTTCTTCTGTTTTAAATCTCCATTAAAGAAGCCTTTCATTGGATTAGCAAAGCCTGATTTCATCCACACAGTATTAATTATGATTTGTTCCAACTCAGGTTGGTATCTTTTTTGCTTTTTTTTTTTTTTTCAAAGATAAATCAAAGTAATCTATTTAGTAAAACATGGTTTTAAAAAAATTGAATAGAGAGTAAATGCCACACATAACATTTTTCCTTAGCCACCCACTACAAAAATTTAAATACATGTGTTTTAATTGCTAACCTACTTACCAAATAGAGGAAGACAGCATAATAGATAAGGTTTACAATTTTAAAAGATGCACAGAGTCAATTAAGACCCAGTAAGTATAACTGTTTGATTAGTTTTTATAAGGACCATTTCCATTGCCATTTTGTTTGAATTTCAGGTGTACCCTGTGTCTGAGCACTTAACTTCTGTTCTTTTCTATGTTTTCATTCTCTTAATCTATAATTGAACTTTTTCCACATGAAAGCATACTGTGCATGTATGGAAAAGCCGCCCAGCACAACAGGAGATATTTTTATATTGGGAGATTTTCTTGCTATTAATGAGTTTGAAGGTTACTTTGTCCTGCTACAAAGTGAAGAACTTCAGACTTCCAAAAGGTGGAAATTTACTTAGAAATGATTCTAAAACCTTTTTTGCAACAATCAGCTTTATCAGTAACAGATACCCTTAACAATGAATGGTCACAGGGCATATCAGTATCACTAGATATTGAATATTGATAATATGGACTGGACCAGCAATAAATCCAGTTTTAAAACTGTAAGAAGTATATTAATGTGAGTCTTTGCAGAGATGTTTTACCCTTACTTGGTCCTGCACTGCCATGTGGAAATACTAGACAATCTGGAACTAAGTCACAGCTCTCTATATTATACACCCTTGCCCACCGTAGGTAGCATAACTTTGCTCTTGGTTACTAATGGGCTTTTACATCACTTTGGGTTCTTCCCAGTGTTCATAAACAGTGTGGTTCAGGATTACAAAGCTATGTTGACAGTTTGTTTTGGACCCTCCTCTATGTGAGAGCACAGAGATCTGAACTCAATAGTCCATATAGTTTTGTGGTGGGTTTTGGGTTTTTTTATTTTTTAAAAATTAACACTAAGGGAGGTGTGAGATACAATGACAAAGTTAGTGACTCTTAGTGTAACTATCTTGGGATGAGGAACACATCTTTTACATCCCAACCTGTTGACTATGGAAATTACTTTTCTTTTACACTACAGCACATATGAAGTCAATATTATAGAACTCACTGGGAGATTAAATTTTTAGCTGTAGGGCAAGACTCTATGGTGTATTTGATCCCATTGTACCATTTGTAGTAAAAAGCTAATTATAACCAGTGGAAATTAACTTACCAAAAAATCATCCAACAATCCAAATTAAAATTATGTACATGAATGTACATAAATCAAGTAAATACCACATTAAATCAGCATATACAAAGTACCATATGATCCTGATAGTATTATTTTAGCATGCGCTTTCTTTCTATGCTTTATATTTATATTTCTCTGCTTAATACAAATCCATGTCTGGATGGAAGCAGAAGGATTAATTACATTTTGTACATGCCTACTTCTCTCCATCAGCATAAAAAGGGGCTAAGAGTATATTGTGCAAATGAATCACCAGGTCAGACTCTATCACGCTCTTGACTTCATATTCAAATTGTACACTAAGTGATTATCTCTTTGTCTTGTGTGTACCCAATACCTAGCACACCAAACTCACATGTAATATGAAATCTATGAATAAGCAATAGATTTAAAATTGATACACTGAAAATAAAATCTATTTTTCATATTTAGGACTTACATTCTCAGTTCAGAAATCTTCAAAGCTCTTTTATTATTCCTTAGAATTGGTCTGGAAAATAAACTATTTACTAATAATAAACAAACAAAAACTAATAATACACTGGATGCTACAGAAGTTCGTACAATGAGCTCTCCGGTGATAGAGCTAATTGTAGTTCTTGCTGCTTAGCGCTGAATTTTTTTCAACCTTACATCTATGAAGGCAATTATGTGAGGAATTAGTTAATCCCCCAGAAAACAGCTTTACTTGCATTATTTTAAGTACCATAGCTTTGGCACAACACATAAAGCCTGCACAGAGATAGAAAACACTAGGCAGACAGGTGAACATATGCAGATGAGCAAATACTATTTTGGGGTAGCACCTAAACAAGCTGTACACTTCCTAAAATAGACAGACAAAACTTTTTTTCTGAAATCTATGCAATCTGTCAGAGACAGAGAAAGATGAACTGATCTTACAAGATATCACTCATACAGTATTAGCAGCACATCACAGACAACTGATAACTGAATCATTATCTGCACAGCTGAAGAAAAAAGTTTGCTGCTGTAAAATTTGTCCCATAGCTATTACCTGGTGAAACTTGAAAACAACAGCCCATTAAGTCTCAGGGAATGAGGGCATTCAGCTGAAAAAGGGGGATGTAGTATCTGAGAAGAGACATGCTGATGTCAGAGGGCCCTCTTGCACCTAGGATGTTGCTGCTGTAGATTTGCAGGGACAGGAAGCAGCAGGCAGTAAGAATGGGAGATTCAGTTATTAGGTGTGCAGATAGCTGCATTTATGGCACGTGAGAGGACCGCATAGTAACTTACCTGCTGTTGGATGGACAAGGTGGAAACTTAGACCTCACAAGATAAGTTGTACAGATATGCAGTGTAGGAGGCAGCGCCTGAGGTTTGTGTTGGCACCAATAGCAGAAAAGCAGATGAGGACAGTTCTGGGAGCTGTATTTAAGTCACTACTAACTCCATGCTAACATTCTCCACGATGCAGTCAAATACGAAGCCTCAAAGGCAGGCAGAGATCCAGAGTCTCAATGCAGCAATGAGATAGTGTAGGGAAGAGACTTAAATTTACTATGAACTGGGGAACTTTTGGGGATTTGAAGGACCTGTAATGGAAGGGTTATGTTCAAAAGGGCTTTAAACCAGGTTTGA
>VYZM01000319.1:0-12495 GCA_013398915.1 Dromas ardeola | reverse complement strand
CTGGAAGGTGCTGTTGACTCTCTGGAAGGACAAAGTGGCCTTGCAGAGGGATCTGGATATACTAGAGCACTGAGCAATCATCAGTGGGATTAAATTTAAGAAGAACAAAGGCTAGATTCTGCACCTGGGACGGAGTAACGCTGGGCATAAGTATAAATTGGAAGAGGAGTGGCAGGAGAGCAGCCCTGCAGAAAGGGACCTGGGGGTGCTGGCCGACAGCAGGCTCAATATCAGTGTGCCCTGGCAGGCAAGAGGACAAACCGCATCCTGGGGTGCATCAAACACAGCATAACCAGAGAGTAAAAAGAGCTGATTATCCCACTGTACACAGCATTGGTGAGGCCTCACCCTGAGTATCATGTGCAGTTCTGGGACCCACCATTTAAGAAGGATGTTCAGGTCCTTGAATGCGTCCAGAGGAGGGTGACAAAGCTGGTGAAAGGACTGGAAGGCACGTTCTGTGAGAAGTGGCTAAGGACTTTGGGTTTGTCTAGTTTGGAGAAAAGGAGGCTGGGGAGTGACCTCATTGCTCTCTACAGCTTGCTGAGGAGCGCAAGTAGAGAGGGAGGTGTTGATCTCTTATCCCTGGGATCCACTGATAGGATGTGTGGGAATGGTTCAAAGCTGTGTCAGGGGAGGTCTAGACTTGACATTAGGAAGCATTTCTTTACTGAGAAGGTGGTCAAACATTGGAACAGGCTGCCTAGAGAGGTGGTTGATGCCTCATGCCTGACAGTGTTTAAGCGGCATTTGGACAATGCCCTTAAGAATTCGCTAACTTTTGATCAGCCCTGAATTGGGTCGGGCAGTTGGACTAGATGATCATTGTAGATCCCTTCCAACTGAAATTAACATAACATAACATAACATAACATAATAAATATTCCATTCCAGTGAAGTAACTGTCCTTTGGAAACAAAGGAATAGCATATTAAGTGAAATGTATGATCCTCCTGCCCAGCACACACATGTGAAGATCACTTTGATCTGTAGCATCATGAGTAGAACTAGTTGTGATGTGACTGCCTGGTGAGAAACAGGAAGGGAAGATCTGTGCTCTCATGCATCCAGGAGAACATGCAAGGCACAAGAAGGTGCTAACGGAGGCACTCTACCTGCAGCAATCACACCTTTGCAGAATTTCATAGATAAGAACAGTAATACCAGTCTATATTTCTACCATTACTGTTACCTTGGGATCACTGAATTCTGCATCAACATTAACAGCTGCCTTAGCTCTACTCCTTGTACCAGTATGTCCCCACATGACAGAAAACACCTATTCCCAAATCAGGACAAGTAGAATTGTAGTTGATGCACTGACTGGAGTCTTAAGCCTGCTTCTTTTCCCATTTATACCAATCAGTTGTGCCATATTTCTCATTTTAAAGTTGCCCCTGAGAAGCAGAAACAATAATGCATCTGAAAGAGGTGTAACGGAAGATGCACTGCACCTCCAAAGGGCTACTAATAGTTCTGCTGTCCCTGCTCCCAGGCTACTATGCCTTAGGTCCAGGCAGCTTCATGTTTCTTGAGTGGACCTGAGGTGTGCTAAAACACACCTGAAACATGGGAAGTCTTCAAATACAAAAAGACTCATAATTTCAAAGGCCTAAGTCTCATATGCCTTTGCAGTGTTACTTTCTGTTTCATAACACAGAGTTTAACTTCGCATTTTACGAGACGAGAAGCTCAACATGAGCAGGCAATGTGCACTTGCAGCCCAGAGAGCCAACCGCATCCTGGGCTGCATCAAAAGAAATGCGGCTAGCAGGTCAAGGGAGGTGATTCTGCCCCTCTACTCTGCTCTGGTGAGACCCCACCTGGAGTACTGTGTCCAGCTTTGGAGTCCTCAACACAAGAAGGACACGGACCTGTTGTAAAGGGTCCAGCAGAGGGCCACGAAGACGATCAGAGAGCTGGAGCACCTATGCTATGAGGACAGGCTGAGAGAGCTGGGGTTGTTCAGCCTGGAGAAGAGAAGGCTCTGGGGAGACCTTATAGCAGCCTTCCAGTACCTAAAAGGGGCCTACAGGAAGGATGGGGAGGGACTCTTTATCAGGGAATGTAATGATAGGACATGGGGTAATGGCCTCAAACTGAAAGAGGGTAGATGTAGATTGGATATCAGGAAGAAATTCTTCACTGTAAGGGTGGTGAGGCACTGGAACAGGTTGCCCAGGGAAGTTGTGGATGCCCCATCCCTGGAAGAGTTCAAGGCCAGGCTGGATGCGGCTTTGAGCAGCCTGGTCTAGTGGTAAGTGTCCCTGCCCAGGGCAGGGGGGTTGGAACTAGATGATCTCTAAGGCCCCTTCCAACCCGAACCATTCTGTGCGATTCTGTGTGATTCTATGTGTTTGTCAGGCATAGGTTTAAAACCCCCTTTTCCCAGTTGATCCTTCAGAACAGTAAAGCTAGGCTATAAACTAAATATGTAAGCTAGAAGTAATATATGGTATGAAAGGTGTCAAATAAAATCGCCATTACAAATAGATCACTTCAGATATAACACGCAGGATGTCCTGAATGCTGAATAACACCAGTCTGACTAAGCATAAATTATGCCACGCTGCTCTTAGCCAAATCAGAAGCACTACTATTTAAGCCATTTATTGTAAGCCCATTAGCTTGCCTTCAATTAATATGGGTAAGCTCATCATTTTACAAATTATTATTTTACATTGATTATGCAATCAATGAAAGTTTTCTTGTGATCCAAACTAATAACACCACCCCCACCCCCCCAGGATCTACAGTCTATGCACCTATGGAAAAGCCATAAACTCAGAGGAGACTGACACACAGATAAAAGGACTACATTTAAGTCAAGATTTACCTGTACATCAGTGTACGTGACACACAAAAATACTAATCATAATCAGGTCTGATGAACAGAAATGTGCAGAACTAACAACATGCAAGAAGTAGGCCTTGAAATGCACATACCAAGTAAAAATTAGCACTACTTACTATGACACTCTAAAAGGCATTAGTAAACTACCCAAGGAATATTTGTATGTCATTACAATCACTGTATTTTAGGAAGACTATTGCTGCAGAAGAAAGCAATTTAGATGACTTCCTTTTGTGGGTCTGAGCTGAGAAAGCTGATAATTCAGACATGGCATTTACAGGTCTGACAAACAGAAACCAGCAAAAAGTTGGAGACAAAATAGCCTCTGAAAAGAAAGGAACAGATTGACACCGATAATCAATTTCAGATGGTACCTACTTTAATCATAAATCAAAATGCAGTCAATATTTCTGAACTTCAGAAATAAATGTACCTGTAAACTTCACCTGCTTTTGCACAAGACCCTTTCTCTTCCCCATCACAAAAATATTTCCTTTTTTATAAGGTTGCATATTGTAAAACTAAATGACTAACAGATACAATGATAACAAAAAACCACAGGGATGATCCCAGCTTGGGGAGAAGCCAACAGTGACTCTGAATATAGTTTCTTTGCTTCATCTTTTCAACTATTAACCATTTAACATTGCTAAGGCTCTTAATTTCAAATACCTGCACCAGGAATTCAAACAGAAATCATTTTAGTATTGCAACTTTGACAGTCCTGTAGCAACAATGTGTTTAAACAATTAAGTCTCACTACCTCCATGACATGGGAACAACTGTACCTTCCAACAAAGAAAAGGAAACCAGAACAGAGTACACAATCCAGTTAAAATGTCACAGCAAGCAGCAGCCCCTAAAACAGGGGTCTTGTGATTCACTTCTCAGTTATCTGTCCTAGCCAGTAAAGAATGAATGTAATGCAATTTATTTTAAAATTTATTTTCAAAGGCAAAAAAATGAGCAAGGAACCTGACTTACACTGAAAGGCAGCTAGAATTGATATGGGCAGTAAAGGGAAGCCAGGTCTCACTTAGGTCTTTTAAAATCAGTCAAAACAACACTTGTCAAAAGCTCAGGCAAAAAGCACTTAAAGGTGAGAGAAATTTTGTGAGGATGTGAAATTAAGTTGCAAATTGTTGGAAGCTCAGTGAAAACCTTAATGGATAACAGATACCATATAAACTAAACTAACCATTAATTAATTTCATCAAATACAGCAATGATGGGAGGCTCATTCCAGGTGAGGAGGGACCCAGCAGGCCATTTCAAGAGTTCTGCACTGAAACCATCAGAGTGGGCACGTAGCTGGCACAGGAGCAGCAAGGTGAGTGCATGTCTGCACAGAGGGGCTGCAGGGGAGCAGGCTGCTGAGCTACACAGGACAATCCTGCTCATCTCGTAGGACCTGAGGCAGTAAGCTTTATTAAAACTCAGTAGTTAAATTGGCAGGCCACAATGAACTCTTCCAATGTATCACTTGTTAATTAATTACCATTTCTCTAAAAGAGACAAAAGTAAGAACAGAGACATAAAACTAGCTTTTTAAATAATTAATGAGGAAGAGGGAAGTTACAGCACTGTGCAAATTTCTGGGCAGTCTGCTCTCCCAAGAAGGTGCACAACCTCAATCTGTTTTTTCAATTTTATTGCATGCAATTCCACACAATAAAACTATCATGATTAACTACCCTAAAGTTAACTAACCTAGTCTGTATGTTGCAAGTCTGGTGCGCTCAGTTAGCCGATCCTCCATTCCTCAATAAATTAAATGTTAAACTAACTCAGTAATTCCTTTTTCATCTTCTGCAGTGCTTAACATCTCAGGTAGTTGTGCAAAAAACAGGAGGGCAGGAAGACAGAAGAAATTAAGAGTAAATGATGGACTTTAAGAATAGAGATGGAGATGGTGTCAGCACGGGCAAAAGACACACCTGAGGAACAAATGGGTCTTTCAAGCCCCCACTCACTGGTGACAGATGGTACTCAAGAACATCAAAGAAGCCTGATGGCATCTTTCAAACAGAGTAAAACCAAAAGTTCCTTATGAGTTTCCTATTTAGGCTTCTTCCACCCCCCCCTTTTTTTTTTAAATAAAAAAATTATAATTAAAAAGCAGGAATTCTTTTGCTGATTCACTGGTCTTTCCGTCATTTCCCCACAGCTGCCTGAAGTACAGCAAGAAGAAATGAAGCCACATGCCATTCAGAACACCTACATTCACAGACCATGTTTTCACACAGTTCTTATCTCTCTTTCAGGGTTTTTTAATGTCTCTGCACAACTTGCCATTTTTAAGAGTGTTTACTATTTGTCACATCTTATTCTCAGTTCAGTTTACCTCAGCAAAATTTCAGCTGATAATTTAACAGTAAACAGTTTTAATTTAAATTTAACAGTTGATAATTTAAGAGTGAAAAATCTCTCGGCCAACATACCCCTCATAAAGATTACTAATTTTTCATTGAGAATTAACCTTCCTTTCCTCCCATACCTATAAAAAGCGTCAATGACTTATTTCTAGACATGTTAACTCTATTAGAATTATTCAATAAACTCTCCCTCCTTAGTTTCCTTTCTCTCCTTTAAACTGACACAGGAGCACAAAATGGGGATTACATCTTTGAAAGGAAAAGCAAGCATTATTGACTGGCACTCTTTGTATTCTGCTCTGTGTTTCCCTGCACATTATTAGAGATGGGAAGCTGGAAGTCCAGGCAGAATGGTTCTCTAGGTGAGATCCAACCCATAGGCTGTATACTAGACACTCCACAACTGGACAGGCAAGACAAAGAAAACAACGGAAAATAAAGTTTTCTCCATTTTGAAGAAAGGGAAGCAAGAAAAATGTGACTAAAATGTCTCCCATAACATTGCCCCAAACGTCTGCAGCAGAATGAAGAACTCAGTAAAGGTATTTCCAAGCCCCATCCGAATTATTTTTGACCTCCTCCAACAAAATTCAAACAAAAAGTAAAATTCGGTACCAGAGAAAGAGATTGTACATCAACTGTGAATATTATGTTGAAATTTCAGTTTATTTAGGGAATGAGAGACAACTCATTCCATGGCAGAAGTTGCATACTTAACAAATAAGTTGTTACTATTTTTTATCTCTATATTTGGGATGCTATTCAAGACTTCCCAAACGTCACTGCTTCTAGAAATTATGTCATCCCAGGGAAAGGGCTATCAGATGATGTCCTAGAAGAAAAAGCAGATGGAATAGCAAAGCAGTAAATGTATTTTGATGGAATATGGTTCACACATTCAGAAGGGAACAAACTGCATAGATATTGAGAATATATAACCAGCCAATGAAAAGTATTTTCTCTAAACAGGATGCTTTCCAAAATTTTCTTAGGAAACAGGTATCCTCAGCTGTTCAGGTTCACTGAGCAGGCTGCAACAATGTCATTTACAAGCATATGCATATCAAGAGAATGTCATAATTTATAGCATAAGAGCAATATTGCTACTGCTGATCTAGGATGCAAAGCCTGCTTTCTATAACCTTCAATACCAACTTATCCAGCTCCATAGCTAGAGAGATAAAGTAGCAATGGGTTTAGAACAGATTTAGCATTTTTAAATAATCCTATTCTTTCAATTTTGCAGTCCCATTTGGCTGGCAGAATGCCACCAGAGTATGCAATTTAATACAGTCATATATGTCACAAGACATACTAGATTGCTCTATCCATGGACTGTCTTCTATATATAACTGTTAAGAGCTTGCATAATTAAGGTTGCATTTAGAAGTCTCGGTTATGTGACTAATGGCTCTTTGCAGTGAGCTTTCATTATATATGGAACATAAGCTTTCCTCACAACAGTAATTCTTCTTCTCCAAAAATGCCTCAAATGTTTTGATGTTTTTTTGATGTATTTTGTTTTTGTTTTGATGTATTTACGATACTCTTCAATGTTAACAAGGGCTCTAATTTTAAAATCTGGTGCAATTCCTTTGAACTTTTAATATTAAACTGCAGACTTTTTCTTCTGCAGAAATAGAACAGAAACAGAATTTCATATGAACATTAAACAAGGAAAAGTCTATATATTATTATCATTACACACTGGATTGTGAAACAGCTGGAGACTCCTTTTCCTGAGACTCATCAAGGAGTCCATCTCCCTTCATACACAGCACAAAATGAAGCTGTTAAAAGCAGGAATACCTGGAGAGCTGTCAGTAAAATGTAGATTTTGTGCAGAGTTGTGGTACTGTTACTTTCAAAGGAAACGAAATACATCTAAACGTGACACAACACTTTCCATTCCCAGGTGGTAAGCAAGATGTCACACAAACAAAATTTGAGATGACAAATATGGGAGGCATGACATTTCAAAACAGTTCACAGGACTAGTTATTACAGCATCTTTTGCTTGTAAGTCAGAGGGCTTTCTCCATCAAATGAACTCTAGTTTGTGTGCATCAGTTATGCACTTGGGTACTAATCCACAGAATAAACAGAAAACTGTGGAACCTTGGAAGCTAAACAGATTAAATTCTTTCACAGCAGTAACTTTATAACAGTCCAATTTGTTTCTTGCTTGGCACAGGACAATGAAAATATGTTCGGTATTAAACACTCAGTACATCTTTTGGAATCAGAGGAATCTCAGCACCTTTGCAGGAGAAACAGGCCACTTATTTGTTGGTCATGTAATTCACTAGAGACATATCCATTTTCTTAGAAATAGCATTTGCAGGATCTGAGGTATGCTACAGCTTTACCATTACCCAAGATTATTTTGAATTTCCTTTCAGCATTATTTGTTCCTCTGTTATTTCTAAGAAGTTGTCAATAAGCACCCAAAATATCCTGAAAATAAGCACTGGGTCTTCTAACAGATTTTTACAGCTACTGGAACAGAATTCAATTCACCAGTTCAGCTTTATGGAGCATTAAAGTTATGCAAAGGCTTCGCTTACTTTCAGAGGCTTTCAGGACCGTTTTTGGACAGGCTCTATTTTGCTCCTTTTTAAATAATGTTACAAGTGGTCTATTAACCTCAGACAAGTGTGGGCCTTTTTGACCTTATACATATTCAAAGCAGTCAGAAATTAAGTGAATTGAATTCTCCATTATGCAACTCTATTTATCACCCAAGAGCCAGTAAGACAAAGAAAGAGAAAATCTCACCTCCTTCTTTTGCTTCCTCCCCCTGCCCCCAGGGGTAAATATGCCGTTTGAGTCTACAGTAATAATACGAAAATTGTGACTGTTGTCCAAATCCCTTACTTTCACATTCTATGGCACATACCCCTAACATTATAGAAAGTAAAATACTCGACACACTCTGTACCTTACAGCTCACTTACTACCAACACCTGTGCATGCTGAGACTGTAAAAAGATGTTACAATGAGACATTTGTTGTGAGCACCCAGGTAAGCTCATCTGTAGGTAGTATAATTTGCATTTATTTATCTATCTAGATACTTATATGGCTGCCTTACTGTATTACTAAGGCATTTAACAGATAGTAATGAATTTCTCCAAGAAATACCCTTGCAAAATAAGCAGTTGAGAGGTGAAGAACAGATATACACAGGAACAGAGTGCACTGCTGAAGGTCACACTGAAAGTCTACGAAACAATCATAATCAGACCAGAAGTCTCCCAAAATCACAGGTGGGCTGTGACTCTTCCCATCCTGCCTTGGCTGAACAGAAAGTCAAAAAGAAGCACTAACATGACCTTCTGCTTGTCAAGTTTGAGACAAAATTATTATGTCTAACTGAAATAATCTTAAATTGTTAAGAACACCAAGATTTTCTGTATCATACCACCACAAATACCTTAGTATGCATTTATTCCTAGTATTCTTAACAAAATGCCTATATCATAATTGTTCCACCAATAACTACTGCTGCTAGTGGTAGCTGTGTCAGAGCTGAGTAACAGTGGCTATTTTCATCATGCAGAAATAATTCTGCAGCAGCTCATATTGAGTTTATAGCATTTAGGAGCACAGACAACATCAGTCTACCATTCAGGAGGTTTTTAAAGTCCTTGTCCTGAATGATCTTTTTTCATTAACTTTAAATCCAAGATGGGTGTATGTCAAACCTGGCTGCTTCCTAGTAAAATCTATGGAGATGAATTTGAAGAAATGTAGGGATGAGAGGGATTCAAACCTAATAAAGAAATTGTATGCCTGAAATCACTCCTTTTTGTGCGTGGGGGATATCAATTGGTATAATAAAAGAAATATGTTTCCCTATAAACTATTGCTTTCTTATAGCCTCTGATCTTCAGAGTACCACAATGCTAATCTTTCTGAATTTTCATCCTAGACCACTAGGAAAAAACTCAATGTTCGTATTAGAATACCCCCACTGCAAACAGCCTGGTAACACTAGGAATGACGCTGGTAAGCAAGAGTATTTATAGCTTGGTTTTGATGTGCATTCTGTTTCTTTGGGAATATAAAACACAGACTTCATGGTTTTGTAGTGCTCCTAGTATTGAGAAACCACCAGGAAGCTTACCGGTGTGTCTTGACTATGAAAGCAAAGTAAACAGAAGCACAGATTTAGGCTCAGAAAGGAGTTTCCCTGAAGCAGGAATTCTAGGATCCATGGGGGTAACTTGCTTACTCTGTAATACTGTCCACTCGCAAGGATCACCTGGTCATTTCTGGCTAATAATGTCCATACTACTGTGCAGACCTAGAAGTCTAGTAGGTCTGCAGCTTGTGATAGCTTTTTGTTATTTTTCATCTTTTGTACAGAAGACATTCAGTTTGTTTCAATCTACCGGAGTGTTTTATGACTTAAGCATGTGGAGGGCAGGTGTCTGGATGGGTGTTCAACAGGCCTTTCTGCACCATGCGCATCACATGTTGTCTGTCTGAACAAGTCTGATGGACTTTTTCTGTCCTGAGTTCTTATCCTATCAGCAAGCCTGAAAATGTACCTGAAGTGAGCTCACCCTGTCCATAACAAATCTGTCATCAGAAGGACTGCAGAAACAGCAGCAAACAAATGCCTTGGAGGATGAAGAAATCCGCATGTGATTCAAAAATCTGTGAGCTTTCAGCGTCATACACAAAGGCTAGCTGCAAGCAGTACTTCTCAGGCACACCACTTCTCTTAAAGTGGCTTATTAATCATCAGAGGCACACTTAATGAGTTTGAAACAGCATGGGTTGGGCATGATGTAGCTCAGGCTATCCCAAGGAAGACACAAATTCAACCAGCAGCTGAATGTCTCCCCTTTCCTCATCAGATAGACCACCTTGCAAAAAAATGCTAACTCATAATGGCAGAAAACCACTAGGATACCCATTTAACACCAAACAGAAATCAGTTTATGCAGGAGCTACATCATAGCACAGTCAATGCGCAATCCTTTCACACCCTTCACAGTACTGTAGCCAGCCATCAAGTCGACTAGCCAACTCTTCCTAATACATCATAAATCAGCATCACAATTCAAACATCTATTGCTAAGACAAGCAGGTGTAACAAATATTAGAGCTGAGATTAGAACCTGGTTCTATTCTCTGGGTCTTTCCTGTGCCAGAGAAGGCTTAAAGGCCAGGAACAAACCATCTGAATGAAAACTACACAGGTCAAAAAAGGACTTCACCTTACAGAGGTGACAATAAAACTTTAGCTTGAAAATATGGCATCTGTAAGCAAAACCAACACATCATCCCAGTAAACTTCTCACCAGAAGCTTGTGTCTTACTGCAGTACAGCATATTTAGCTATTTCTGAATGGAAACACAGACCATCATCTGACGATTCCTAACATCATATCCCACAGCAAACAGCCTCACCCAGTCTAGTCTGCACCATGCCCAGCTCCAGCATGCATTGCAAGATCAACTCAGCCCACCATGGTGTGATATAAGACTATCAGATTCCACCATTTGGTGTGACAGGAAATTGTTTTTCTTTAAAATTTTACAGATCTGTTGAGTGCATTTGCTTCAGTGTATATTTTCCCACAAAAGTTCTCTGGATTGTTCAAGTACCCCAAGGGTCCTCGAATCATTTATTCCAACCATCTACTTCCCCTAGTAACTCTTCACCCTCATCATCCCTTTTGTTAAGCATTTAGAACGGACGCCAGCCATGAAGGATATTCTTTTATCTTCCTCTGACACTTTTTTACGCAAAGCATTCCTATATCCCTACAGTTAAGGTCAATGTATGTGTCTGTATGCAATTCTTTATTTCATCTTGCAATCACTTCTATACAATATCTAACCAGTTGCCGTTTGGGAGCGGGCTGGGGGTCCCAGGTCTGGTTGGTGAGTGGTGGTACCGTAATTGTGTTTGTACATTCCTCTATCCATGTTATTGTTGTTGTTTTCTTGTTCCCTTTGCTGTTCTGTTAAACTGCCTTTGTCAGAACCCATGAGTTTTGCCTTTTTCTTCCGATTCTCCCCCCATGGTTGTGGCAGGGAATTTGAGAGAGCAGCCACGTGGAAACCACGACAGGTTTTTTTGGTGCCCAACGTTGGGCTCAAAGGGTAGAGATAATGACAAATCCGACCAGAGCTGTTAAAAAGAATTTGTTGTGTGCATTTATTATATTAGTTAAATAGTCACTGGTCACCATGTTGTTTTGTTTGTTCTCATGGCTGTGTTATGTAAATTCATATATGGCTTNAAATTCCTATATGGCTTATGTACTCCCCACAATGCTGTTTATCACCTCTGGGAGAGGGATCAGGATTATAATTTTGCTGTCCCATGTAATATCAATTTATGATATGATAACATCACTCTTCAGACTGGGGTGTTTATGTGGTATTGCTGTCCTGCCTATACCTTGGGCGCCATCTCTCGGAATTTATTAATAATCAGACCCAATTGATGGGGGAAGCAGGGGGCATACTTTCCCCAGCTCTTTCGCCTCCCTTTTCTCCTTTGGGCCAGGTATGACAGCTTCTGAGAATTCTGAATACCCTTGGGATGCTCAAACAAGCATGTTCCGTATTCCTGAATGTATTCCAGGTCTTGTTTAGGGTTAAAGGACTATTTAAGACTATCACCCAGAGATCTGCCGCGAGTCTGGATAATCATGGGTGGCATGGCATGTGGGAGAATATGGCCAGGTATCTAGAGAGCTTCTCACCTCCAATGACTTGGGACTTCACCCCCAAAAAACTACAGGACCCTGATAAAGTGATAGAATATTTAAAAGGAAAATGCTGTGGCTATTCCAGAGAGGCACAACATACTGCCCTGTGCTGGGCCCTGGACAGTATCTACCAAACCCTGCTCAATATTAGGCAGCACCCTCAGGGGAAAGAGAGGGAAACCAGACCGACAGACAATGCAGCTACTCCAACCCCTGCGACAGACACTGCAACTATTGCAACCCCTGTTTACAGGCAATGTGGTTAATCCAACCCTGGTGACAGGCAATGCGGCTATTCCAACCCCGGCAGCAGGCACAGCAGCTGAACCAGAAATCCAACCCATGCTGGTATCAGTTGCCCCTATACAGAAGAAGAAATACACGAAGAAATCAGTTCACTTAGTAAGGGATGACAATGAACTAGGGCCATCACAAGAACAGGAGGAAGAGGCAGAACCAGAGATAATCACTCGATCCCTATCCCTGAGTGAGCTGTGGAATATGCAAAAAGATTTCAGCCAACTTCCAG
>VYZM01000318.1:103437-123544 GCA_013398915.1 Dromas ardeola | reverse complement strand
AAAAGAATGGTTGACGTAATTTGATTCAGACTACACTTGCCCTTTATCTGCAAAAGAACAGATGCTCTAGCTAGTTCCAAATTATGAAACTGTAGCTTCAAAACACATTCCTCTCTCCAGTAAGCAGATTTAAAATTTAAATTAGTGTCTCTGTGTTGTATGCAAGTCAACTACTTTTTTCACAGGAAGCCCAGACTCCCATGCGTTCTATCAAGGCACAGGTCTCAGAAAACACATTCTACTCACAATGAGTTGTAAGTGATCATGTAAAAGTAAAATAGGTCCTTTACCATCAGGCAGATAGGGGTAACACTTATCCAAAAGTATAGAAACTCACCATGTTAAAAGAACATGCACAGTTCTCTCTCTGACTGATTTACCAGAAATGAATACATTTAGTACAACTGATTCCCTGACATGTGACAGACCATAATGATGGCAGTCCTGACCTAAACCACATGGTCAGTCACTCACTAACAGGTTCTAAATTTTATTACCTAGTTCAGAAACAAAGCAAAATGAAAATACTGATTTTTCCAAATAAAAAATTAACCTGATGTCCAGAAGAAGGGAAAACCGAACACTACATCACTTATTCTTCAAATTCTAAAACTTTTCTTCAGACAACACGATAATGTTCACTTTGAGAAAACTCAGCTTCCAGCTGACACAGAAGTTGTGAATGGAAAGCCATAGGAATTCTGCCACGGTTCTTTCCTATTTCATCCATTAGGATAGCAGGGGAGAGACTGAGAGACAGAGAGAGAAACAGAATACACTGTTGGGTTTTTTTGTGTCTTAATTGCTCACTTTTAGTGTGAAATATAGCATTTCTGCAGTAAGTGTTTCACCTGGGGGAGGAATGACAATTCCTGAGGGAATCAGTACAGAATCATGAAAGACTACTATAGCGCAATGTCACTTTAAAAGACATAGCCATAATAACAAGGAGATCTAAATAGGCATGATGCTGCACAGTTTACATTTTTGAACCTTTTCCATGTGTAAAATTATACTTAACTGATTTATAGGCACAGCTCCATTTCACATCCACCCTGTACTTGTCCCACTGTGTCTACAGGAACATCGTAATGACAGCGGCTTTACTTGGGGTGACGTCAATAAGGGGAAATTGAAAAGTAGATCAATACTAATGCAATCACAGGAAAAAAATCTTAATCTCATATCATAACATTGCACAAATTGAGGTGGAGTTGAAGGAGAACTTATTGATACAGACAAGAGAACTCAAGGAATACACACACAAACAACACCATTACCAGCAAAGTGGAGATGACCAGAGGAAATCTTTCAAACTTTCAGGCAGAAAGATGAGAATAATACAGTGACAAATGAACTAAGCATGACTGATTTCTGGAAAGAACAATGGGAATGGGAGGCATCATATAACCCTTTGCCAAAGTAGAGTGAAAAAAGGATATGCGAATGGAGTGATGTGATTAATCAAAGTGAAGTGCAGATCACAGAGGAGGAAGTTCAAAGAAGATTGAGAAAATTACCTAATTGCAAAGCACCAATAAAAAGGACAGAATCACTGATCATCAGCTAAGAAGCTTTACAAATTAGACCCTCAATTCAAAATACATATATGAGAAGCTAGGAAAAAGATGTATTTAGCTACATAATGGCAGGAAGGATTCAATTAATTAAAAAGATGCAAAACGTGTTACGCTAGAACAGGCTCACATGCGGGTTTGCCGCTCCTAGAGAATGTACACAATACAGGGATGTCATAATATGTTGCCTGTCCCTTTGGAATGGACCTGCATTAGGCCATGGACTACACAGGCTTTCTTGGCAGCTGAAAGCAAGTCAGTCTACCCTAACCATTGAAGAAACTTGATAATTTCTGGCAAACTCGTTCTTGTATAAGAGAAATAGAGCCTGAGGAAAGAAGGCAGGCCTGCCAGCAGGGCAGAATAGCCTTTTCCAGGAAAAAAATAAATACGTGTTTCAAGACCTCACCAGAGAGGATTTCTCCAAATGTTTTGAAGCAGTCTTTAGATGAAATTTATCTGAGACCAGAAAAATAGAAATAGTGTGATGGATCAGTTTGAACAGGAGAGAGATGGAGAAAGGACATTTTTTGTACCTTATAAGACCAGTCAAAGCTGAGCTCAAAATCCATCTGTGTCACAGTCACCCATTATTGTTCTATTATTTCATTCCTCTATTCCCCTTTGTAGCTCAGCTTTCTCTTTTTCTGTTTATTTCAACTCATTTTCCTTTTCGGCTGCAAATAACTGTCACCATGTGGTTCAGTAAGAATGTTTCTCTGGTTCTGATTTAATAAACACCTATAAATTCAGCTATTTGGGTCAGATATTTTTCTGGTATGACAATATGTTTTTTCATGAAGCTCTGAGAGTGCTGCCAGCAGAATTCAAATTCTGCAGGATCAAAACATTTTGTTCAAATGTAGAGATCCGACACAAGGTTTCTAAATCTCATGTACTCTTTTAGGTTCGTAAAATCTTCCAGTTTTTCTCTTGAATGTGCCTGCTCGGTTTGCTCCCCACATATTATCAAAAATGTCTGGGATGTTCCTGTTATTTACAGTCAGGATACACAATGTAGATATGTCTGAAAGTTTGTGGTTTTTGCTTTGAACTTGAAAATTTGGGGCAAATATTACTTTGTATCACTGTGCCAGAATCAAATTGAATAGACTTCTGGTATCGTCTTGAAAAGTCAGTATGTCACATGATTAATTGTAGTGCTGAAAATGCTGGAAAAAACCTACGTGATTATTCATGTTGTCCTGAGCAAATCATTAATCTTTCATTAGCAGCTGAACAAACTGGAGATGATAGGTGGTTTGGGCTCTGTAGAGGGCAAGTATTATGAGGATGTAAATGCTAAAGGTTTTTTTTTATTATTATTGCTACCAATTCACACAAGGAACCTGGCAACAAGTGAGAGGCTGCACTGCTGCACAATTCCAATATAAAAAGTCCTGGGTGACTGACTATCTGAGAAACTGTTCTTTTTCCATATAATCTAGTGGCAGAAGAGGAAACAAACAAAGGTAACAGTTCAGCCAACTCTAGTTAATAGGAATTTATTCAGGCAATCAGGTGGTCTTCAATTAGATGAATGTATGCAACACCTGGACTGATAATATTCTAAGCATGTGCTCCTCACTACTTGCAAATCTGCAGAACAGATGCGAATAAATTTGAGCCTTCAAAATATCGCTGCTGTTTTTCCAACTATCAAAGGATTAGCGAAAAGCAAGCAAAGGATAATGGAAATAGCTTGCAGCAGTTTTTTGTTCATACAGTTTAGCAGTAGGCATAACTCAAATACCTCTCCACTTCTCCTCTGCCCCAGAGCCAAGTATCCCTGAAGCAGAGTAGCTTTGCTGCTTATACATGGATTTTAACAACTTCATCCCTACCTCCTCCACACAGCAATATGGAGGCACTGCATCTCATAGATATTCGCACACCAAAGGAAGCAGGTGCATAAGCTTAGAAGATGTATTAAATCCAGTTTTGAGTCTCCTCTTCACTCAAAACTGCTCAGTATTAGAGCAGACCTTGCAGACCTCTTAGGAAAGAGCAAGTTCTAGGGACCTGTAGCATTACACTACCAGGCCTGCATGAATTAGGCAACAGGGACACTGATCCACATTTGAAGAGAGTTTAGACATCCGTGTTCTTGGTTCATCCCAAAAGCACTACAAACACTTCACGCATATCTCTGCACTGACTTGTTTCACATCAGGGTAACATCTGATACATTCGGCGTCCAACTGCTACTCCTTTTCTGTCCCACTGGTGTTTTACCAGCTGTGCTTCTGATGCATTCAGATGAGGAGACACTCCAAATTGCCCCTCTGACCATACGAGTTTCCATGCACAAAATCCTCCAAGACCCATGTGTATAGAGCCTCACAAGGAAGCCTCTGTCGATGGAGGTATAGCCTAAGACATAATTCCTAAAACCCCAGATCCTGTCAGCTTAGGCCTGTGCTGCAGAAACACCACACAGGGTCCTGGTCCTCCTGCTCACAGGGCACAGTGACAAAAACTGCCGTAATTCTGGCATCGCAGCGACAAGGGAGGTCTTGGCCTTGTTTTCTTTCCTGTTTACATACAACACTACCACCACCTTCTCCATCTCATTTTAGTTATCTTTAGTTTCCCCACCATCTACAGCTGCCAACTAGCAGCATAATAATCAGGTCCCCATTGATTGAAGAGCAACAACCAGACCTATTACTATAGGAAAACAAGGAGAAATGCTTACCCAGAACTGGGTCTTCAGATAGAGTCTGGAGCATCAGCTACAGCATCCTCCCAGCTGAGGTCAGGAAGACTTTTTTCCCGCTCACAGGATGCAACACAGCTGAAAAAATCAACCAGAGACTTCCTGCCAGCCCTGAGCAGAGGAATGAGGAGGTATCAGTACATCCACACAAACTGATCTCAGAATGTGTCCAGAACAACACAATTCCTGTGCTGCTTCAGTTTATTGCCTTCTGCGGCCTCTTCAGATTTAAGATTTGTTAACCAGAACATTTGCCACCATTTATTTAACTATGACAACATTTATTGGAGCATGCAAATTTAGAAAACAGGTTTCTTTTTCACAAAAATCTCTGGATTTCTTAAACTTTTACCTTAAATGATATGCTGCTCTTAGTGCTCTGAAAGTAGCCCTTTGATTTTCAGATCATATGGGAATATTGAAAATAAAGACTTTCTTCTAAAACTGAGTGTTCTGTAGATTTAAAAGCTACTACAGATTTACACCAGCACAACTGAAAGCCAAATTTGGCTTTCCATTTGTCATTACTTACTGAATTTGTGGATGGCCTGGCTAATGTGATCCATGATTTATGACACAAAATATTGCTGTACATAGCCAAATATTCAGAATGCTTTGCAGTTATCACTCTGCTGCACAAATGGCAGGAACATTTCATCCAAACACAGATACAAAAATGAATCTGGATTCTCTGCCAAAGGAAAGAAAATAAACGCATTATTTTCACCCCTTCCTAACAATGTGTGCTTTTCCATTGTCTTCAAGCCTGCAAATAATCTGTGGCTATGTGAATGATCTCCTCTACGAAATACACTTTTGCGTTACTTACCGCCCACCCTCCCCAAGACTGCGTACCTACTAAAAGAGCAGTGCTTGTGGATCAAACCAAAAATCTTTCTCACGCTGTTTTGTTCAGCTATATTCCTACATAGCCAGGGTAACTCCTGAGCAATTTTTTCCTAGTCCTGGATGCTCTGGCAGTTTTGTAGCAGTGGGATGTCATGGGGCAAAACATATTGGTTCTCAGCAGCTTTCAGCTGTAACACTGTCACGTCTCTAGGTACAGCAGCCTTGAACAGACTCCATCAACTGACCAGCATGGAAATGGTTCTCTGAGAGATGCTTAAAAGACCACCTGTGGTCTCTTTTTCTGAGCTTTTTATCCTGGGGAAAAAAAGTAATAATAATTATGAATAATGAGGAAAATGCATTATTATTAAGGCTAGCGATTTGATGTCTTAATTCTGGTGAGAGTTCACACAAATTTGTCTTATTCCACTAGCAGATATTTAAGGAGAATATATACAACAGAGGTCAGTCATTCTTTGGTCTGTGCCCAGCTCTATGTTGCAACTCTCTCTTGAAAAGCAAGAAAACATAAATACCCAGTCTTTACAAACTTGATTCCATTCTCCGTTGCCAGTTTGTGCTTTCAGGTGTCAATGAATTGTGGTTGGTACAAACCGATACGGATGTTTTAGCACACATGTCTGAAAATCCCTTCATTCCCATTATATTGGTTCCTTCTCTGTGCTCTTATGTATTAGTTAGGGATCATTCCTGCTAGTCTGACTGTTTGCTATGCAGAGCAGGGTTGTCTCCACAGGTTTTGCTTTGAAGGTGTAGTACTGGGCAGCTAGAAACAACCAGGTTCTCTTGAGTTCCTGATGGCTTATTTGTTATTGCAAGAAGCTTTGTGAGATCTTTGCTCCTGAAAAAGATTATGTTAAAAGAAATACTGTTTGGAGGATAACTCACTATTCTTTTTGTTATTACAAAGTAGGAAACAAGCAAAACAACACTCTATAAATAAAACCACTTAAAAATTCTAGCAGTTTTTCAAGTCTTTCATATGAATGTTATAAAGGAGAATAAATTAATTTTTCATTCGGCTGAGTACTATGTACAAAGTGCAAATGTTGTAAGCCTGTTTATCAGGCGGCTGCAACATGACTAATAATAAACTGAAAGACTAGATTCTTATTATTACAATCTGATTCTTTCTTACCCTGCTTTATGCTATTTTCTATGAAGCAGAAAGAAAATACATTTTCATACAGTTATCATTCTTCACTCCCCCAATCTCTTCTCTAAAAGCTTATCAGTATTTCAGAGAAATGGTTGAAAAATTGAGGGCTTGGAAAACTAAGAGGAGATTCATGCCAGGAAGAGATAAATTGCCCCCAGGTCTGTGCACCTCATTTCTACACATTTTTTAGGAGAAAATCCACAGGTAGTCTGGCTATATCAGTAAAATATCACACCCCTTAAATAGTACCTCCCTTCTAAAAAAGTTTCCATGTTGTTAATTTCTCAGAAGGTGGGGGGGTTGTTGCTTTTTGGTTTGGGTATATTTTTTTACTCACCTTCCATTTCCCTGCCCTATAATCAGTCTCAAGAGGGATCCCTGGTGTGGAGCTGAGGAACTACAGAGAACTTGCATAGCTTTTGCATATGACCTTTTCTATGCTCCTCAGTCTGTATGACTGTGTGGGTACTTGTTCTGTGCACCTGCAGCTGATGCCATCTGTGTGCATGACATGACCTTGCACAAACAGCGCGATCTAAAGGTTTCTGAGGGACTCCCTGCAGCTTGTCCATGGAAATCGACACAGATTAGGCTATTTGAGTCACGCATTTTAACAAACTCTATTTACTGCCTGAGATCTCTCTGGCCTGCCAGCAAACTACTCCAGGATTCTGCTTCTCACTTTTTTGCAATATGCCAAACCCACTCTTCAGAGCTTTATGAAGTGAAACATCCACTCCTAGCCTATCCCACATTCCTTGTTCTCTGGAAAGTAAAAGTCCTAAAAAGCAATTGCAAGGATCTAGCAGGTCAACTTCTTCCTTCTCTTCTAGAACTGAATTAAGCTCTCTGTATCTTCTGAAAAAAGTAGGGAATACACACCCACACCACTTCAGGAGCCTTTAATTTTTTGTTTTTATTTGCTGTAATTTTTAGAATAAACATCTAAGTGGACTTGCAACAGCCACCTGGCCTTCTAGAGACAGAAGCTTTAGCCACTTTGTTATTGAATCCAGGTGCATTGTTTTTTTCCCCCTTCCCTGATCAAAGAGGGGTAATTTTCTAGTGACCTTACCACTTCAGCTCTACTTCTAGGCAAGCCAGAATTCAGAGAAGTCAACACATGCCATTAGGTTCAGTCCAATCTTGAAATAAAAAAAAAATAATTTCACTAGGATGCAGCAGCAAGGAAGAAGTCTGACAGTCCAGCTCAAGTATACATACTGCTTTCTTTTTCAAGGAAGAAAGACTTTTTGGCAAAGTTCATCAAGTCGAAATGTCAGATTTCAGAGGGAGGGGTAGGTTCTGGCTTATTATGTATTCTATGCTATAGCTGCTATGTGTTCCTGTTTGGCATAGTCCTGATAAAGTAAATTACACTGGAAGTTTACTGCACCTAGGAGAATTCACCTAGGCTTGGAAGCACAGCAAACTGCTCCAGGGATGTACTTTAAATGTATTAGATTTCTCTATGCAAGAAGATTATTTTCTTCTTTTATTAATTACACTAGCATTATGTCCTTTACCAAAGTGATATTTTTTACATATGCTGTCCCTCCTTTAAATCAATTTTGTTACCTCCTGTGACAGTGACCAATGTGTCTTGCAGTAAATGCTAAATTTGTTATGCCAGAAGGCATGACAAATATGACACAATGAGTACTTGCTACTGGATAACCAAATTATTTAAAACATTATTTTGCAATGTAACACATCTTCTTTGCAAAATGAGCTTTTCGTAAAATTCGCCAGCGTTTTCTACCACGAGGAACTTTCCTAAAATTTAACAGTTCTGTGTTCAAAAGAAGCAGGAATAATCACTGGAGCAGAGACCATAGCTTAACCTTTTCTCTTCCTACATACCAGTAGAGCAGCACAAGGCTCGCTCCTTCTTGTCCTGGCCCTTCCTTTCTGCATCCCTCCTGTGCATTCCCAGTGTGTCCCTGGCATGGCACTGGCTCTCATGAGGGAGTGACAGGGGCATGCAAAGCCAGAGCCTGGGCACTGCGACTTCTCCTCTGAGTGCCAGCTATTGGATTAATTTTGCTTTAAAGGAAAACTGAATACTCCATCCCTCTTCCGAGAGATAAGACAGATTGGATTTGAAGCAGGCCTTGTGCTGAGCTTGGTGCTCCTGAAGCCTCAGATGCCTGTAGACATCAGAGGAAAGCTTGGCACTTCTCTTCCCAGGACAGCAAAGGAGAGTAGGACGTGGATCTAACCTAGACCTTCCAATCATGGCCATAGACGTGGATCCCTGGTGAACACCTGAGTTTTGTGGGAAGTTACTCAATGAATTGCAGCTGTTTCAAAGCAAAGTACCTACTGGTGCAAGCACTTAGTAAATCGTACCAAAATTATTGTATAATTAGTAAAAAGAGGAAGGGAGATAAGCTAGGACCATGGAAGATCATTTAAGTGTTAGAGATGCTGAAGTCAGCAGGACCTGACAAAACGTCCGAGTACTCGCAGCAGTAGCCAGAGCAGCCTCAGATCTGTTAGACACTGATTTCTGAAGATGCGTGGAAGACAGTGACATCCCAAAGGACTGGAAAAGGGCTAACTGAAAATCCTTCTCAAAGAGGGAAAAGATGTATCTAAGGAATTAGTGACTATTCAACCTAATGTCAGCACCCTGAAGGATAGTGGAATAAATTATCAAATAACCTATCAGTTTGTTAACACCAAGAGGGTAATGAGAACCATTTAACATGTATTTGTCTAAAACAAATTGTGCTCATGCAATATAATTTTATTCTTTGATAAAATAGTTGGTTACGTGGATGAGTGGGAAGCATGAAATGTGACACGTCTTTATTACATCTTTTGACACAGACCAACATGACATCTTCATAATCAAACTAGAGAAATATATTCTATGTGAAACTGCTGTATAGAAAGTTGAATAAAGAATAATTCAAAGTCTGTTTTCTACCAAAAGGAGATTAAATGGATTCTCACAGAGATATGGCCTGTGTCTTAAATTCTTCAATATTTTTATTAAGGTGAAAAATTATACAGAGAATATGTTGGCAAAATTAACAGATGACACCAAATAGAAAGCTCTCTGGATAAGAGACTTAAAATTTAAAATTATCTTAACAACTTTGATAAATCATCTGAAAGAAAGCTGTTGATATATAATGTGTTACGTATGAGGTACATCACGCGAGAAGGGAAAAGACTGAATGCATAAATGAAAAATGTGGAGTAAAAGTTAAAAACTAGTTTAGAAAAGGATTAGAAGTATATTGTGAATCATAATGCTGCTTCAAAAAAGACAAATCTCTTTATAGGGTATTCTAAAGGTGCTTTTATAACTTAATCATTTTACTGTCTCTGGGACTATATGTCTACTATATATATTGAGCAAGGCCTCTATTTTTAAACATTATACATGAACAAAAATCTAGACAACACAGAAAATTCATAGGAAAGGAAAAATGTAAAGTATTTCAGGCATTCTGTAAAAACTGAAGTGGTGGAAGTGGTTCATCAACAAACAAGAATAAAGAAATAGGCTGTGGATTCCATTTTCACAAAGATAAAAAGTTGATATGAAACTAACAGTGATACATTATTTGCTATGGGACTGGAAAAGATGAAATTTCTATAGATTTAAAAACATTGATGTTTGAGTATATTTGGAGGAGTTTGTAGAGTCATTGAAATGCTCTTGATCAGATGTTTCGGATCAAGGAGTGTGGTTATCCTAACCTCAGGGACATGATTTGTTACTGTGTAACCAAAGTTCAATGCACAATACATGTGTGGTAAACCAAAAAAGAGATATTTGCTGCTCACTAAACTGTCTGGAGATCGCACCACCACTGAACATTCACAAACTGATGGAGCATCTCTATCTCTGTGGTCACCCACCCTTCAATTCCTCACACCCAGGTGTCGAGCAGTGGGCAATGGCACAGAGACTCCCAACTGTGGGAGCTGAGTGATTCTTGCAGTGGCAAAAATAAAACCACCAGCCCTGGAGAGGGGAAAGAAAACGTCACCAAGTGTGTCACAAACAGCTTTAGACAAAGGAAAGCCCTCCTGGGGTCACAGGCTGGCTGCTAGGGCTGCAGGCTGCTCACCTTGCCTACTCAGAAGAAGAGCGATCTCAGCTGTTACAGCAGCAAACATCATTCAACCTGCGGATTCCCTTTGCAAGGTTTTCTACAGATGCTGCTTTTTAGTCTTTCTCCCTTCCATCCACATCCCTCTGCCCTTCTGGGAACAAGAGTTGATCTCCATGTTTTTTACCCTTACTCTGCAGCCCTGACAAACCTCCCTCATACAGCTCCTAGAAATTCTAATGCCTTCCCTGCCTCTTTTCCCTATCCACACTTCCCTGATCCCTCCTCCTACCCTCCCAAGCACTGTAGTTCTAGCTCCAGTGCAAACAGTAAGAGGGGAAAAGATCAAGATGAGACTTAAAAGACTGCAGGAAAAGAACAGGAGATCAAAAAAAGTTTTCTAGTAGAAGGAAGAGAAAGAAAGGTGAAAAAAATCAAAACCATGTTGATAAAAAAGCAGAGAGGAAAAACAGGTAATGAAATCATTTGGAAGAACAAGGCAGAAAAAGGTGAAGAAGTCAGATGGTGTCAGCATACTTTCCTTCAGAGCCTGCCGCTGGATTCGGCATTTACAGGGCCCATTCCTCCTCTTTCTAGCAAAATTCAGAATAATCCACTAGTAAAATATTTCTTTTCCTTCCTTCTAAAGATAAAGTGGCATGAAACTTAACATTATTATTCCCATCAGTTCCCCTAGTTGAAAACACACGGGTTTGTTCTGTGTCATTCCAACAGACAGAATTTCTGTTTTCTCACTTAATTTTAATGCAGCAGGAGGTGCATTTTCCGAAAGTTATTGGAAGACGCTAATAATGTCTTTTGCAAATTTGGAAAATCAGAGCTCTAGTTAAATAGCAGCAAAATTAAAGAAATCTGTTCATAGAGACCTTGCTACAGTTTCTTTAACTGCTTGTTAATCAATCATTAACCTGCCTCTTAGACACTTCTTTGCATTTTTTTCAGGTAAGCTCTATTTCCTTTTACAACTGCTGTCTGAAGGCAGAGGAAGAATAACACAGCTCTTATTTAGCCTTTTGTTCCTAACTACAGTTATAATCTTCCCAATTTATATATTGTCTGGATACAATATCTCTGTAACTTTAAAGGAGGCAGCACAATATCTGATATCTAGAAACTGAAACAGTAAATAAAAAGTAATACGCAATGAACAAGGTATTCTGACAGCATAAATTGTTGGAGAAATATTTTTCCATTTAATTCATATTTCTTTTTCTATCATACATCCCATGATCCTGAGAGGAGCAAGGACAACAGAATTTGTACGTAATCTCTGACTTTTCATTTAACTGTCTTCTGATAACAGCATAAACAAAGTATCTGTTCTCTCTAGTGCATTATCCTACCATTGCCTGTAGCTGCATTATACCCTCTTCCCATCAATGAAAATGTATGCCCCCATATTTTAAACATGACTTTATCTAGGTGACAGCTTGGGTGCCTTCTGGTCTTAAATATCTCTCCTTGGCAATGCACCATTGGCAAAGGCACTGTTTGCTGTCACGCTTAAAATACTGCCTCTGTACGAGAACATGCCCAGGATTAAGGGCACGAGAAAATAGGGGAAAATAGGCTCTGATGGTCAAAAAACTAGAGGTTCTTATCTACCGAACACGTTTTCATACAGTTAGATACTTCATTCATTTTTTCTCCAGTCTTTTGTATAATCGTTCTGTGGTGCTCCACCTCTTCTTATCACGGGATTTAAGTGGGCTAAGGGACATTCAGATGTTCACATTATCTCCATCTGAGGATTTTCCTGCTTCTGTAAAAGCCAAGGTCTCTCTATATATATTTTTCTGCTGTAATATCAGACGATGTCTAAATGGCAAAGGAGAAAATTGCAAAAACTATCATTTCATACCCAACAATGATTATGCTAAAACAGGCGGAGTTTAGAGGAAGAAATGATGTCTTTTAGTAGTCCAACTGATAAAGCTAGAAAAAAACAGCTATGTTTTGGGACTATCAAGCTCTGAACTATGCTAATTCTTATACTAAAAGATACTATCACCCTAAAACCTTGCACATATAATACATTAAAACATTACTCAATTTGAGAATGTTTTTGCTGGAAAACATTGAAAAAACTGGAAAACATTTCTTTGGGATAATCTCCTGACACGGAGGGTATATCAAGGTAATTTAACAGTTCTCATCTGTAATTTGAAGTATTCTTTATTTTAAAAAGCAGTGTGTATTTAAGGATATACTTCAGGTTTGACAGCTTCAATGGAACCAAAACTCTTCCTCTGTTGACTTCCTGAATGCATCAAGTGCTCTTCTAAATTGGAGCCTCTGGATGTCTCTGCAGTCCTCTATAACTCAAAAGTTTTCATCAGATATACATACCGAAGCATTGAAACAGCTGGAACATTCCAATGTGTTAAAAGAAACTTCATTTTAAAAAGATTCAGGCAAGACTAAATTTGTAGTGCTTTAGGACTAGCACCGCCAACATAGAAAAAGAAAAACATTCTGCTTTACATCCTTTCTGACACAAAGATTGGCTGAAAAACTGTGGGGGGGAGTGGCGGGGAGAATAAAGAAAAGCTCGCATTTTCTTTTATCTACCCCATAGAGACACAGGCTCTACAAGGACTATGAGGCAGACGGGTGGGCGTTCACTGTCAGCTCTCGATCAGCTCAGAAGCACTGGATGGCATCTGGTCCAAATAGAGGTAAAACATCCCTACTTTTGAGGCATTTCAGTGTGTATGGAGACTAATGTCCTGGTTTCTTCAGAACAGCAGGAAGATCCCCTAAGTGGTAAGTTATGGTCACTAGCATTTACTGGGTGGTGTTGCAAGGGAGGAATGATGGTTCTATAGTGAAATATTAAAGAACTTTTTGGGTCCTGACACATTGTGTAGCATTAAGACACATATGAAAAGGTATAAAGTTATCTGTGTTAGGCAGCTGTGCAGGGTACCTGTGAGCCCAGCTTGGAGCATTTTCACTGTAGTGGGTTGACCCTGGTTGGACGCTGGGTGTCCACCAAAGCTACTCTGTTACTCCCCCTCCTCAGCTGGACAGGGGAGAGAAAATATAACAAAAGGCTCATGAGTCAAGATATGGACAGAGACGGGTTATTTAGCAATTACCATCATGGGCAAAACAGACTTGACTTGGGGAAAATTCTTTTAGTTTATTACCAATCAAATCAGAGGAGGATAATGAGAAATAAAAACTAAATCTTAAAACACCTTACCCCACCCCTCCATTCTTCCTGGGCTCAACTTCACTCCCAAT
This sequence comes from Dromas ardeola, assembly GCA_013398915.1. Classification (NCBI taxonomy): domain Eukaryota; kingdom Metazoa; phylum Chordata; class Aves; order Charadriiformes; family Dromadidae; genus Dromas; species Dromas ardeola. Next base: position 109,876 of record VYZM01000318.1, on the reverse strand, counting down.
TTCTCTGCCTCCTCCGCCCAAGCAACACAGGGGGACAGGGAATGGGGGTTGTGGTCAGTTTGTCCCATGTTGTTTCTGCCGCTCCTTCCTCCTTAGGGGGGGACTCCTCACACTCTTCCCCTGCTCCAGTGTGGAGTCCCTCCCACAGGAGGCAGTTCTCCAACATGAGTCNGTCCTGCCAGGAGCCTGCTCCAGCACGGGCTTCCCATGGGATCACAGCCTCCTTAGGGTGCATCCATGTGGTCCGGCATGGAGTCCTCCACGGGCTGCAGGTGGATACCTGCTTCACCCTTAATCTCCACGGGCTGCAGGTGGATAGCCTGCCTCACCATAGTCTTCACCACAGGCTGCAGGGGAATCTCTGCTCTGGCACCTGGAGCACCTTCTGCCCCTCCTTTTTCACTGACCATGATGTCTGCAGAGTTGTTGTTCTCACATACTCTCACTCCTCTCTTCTGGTTGCAATTGTGCAGTTGGGTTTTTTTCCTCGTTCTTAAATATGTTATCCCAGAGGCGCTACCACCATCACTGACGGGCTCAGCCTTGGCCAGCAGCGGGTCTGTCTTGGAGCCGCTGGCATTGGCTCTGTTGGACATGGTGAAAGCTTATAGCAGCTTCTCACAGAAGCCACGGCTGTAGCCCCCCTGCTACCAAAACCTTGCCATGCAAACCCAATACAATCACATCCTGCCTGGAGGAAAGGGTCCCTGCAGCCAACCTGGGCATTGCTCTGGAGGAAGTTGGCTGGTTGGCTAATTCCATAATAGACCCCAGATGTCACGTTTATACAGGTGATCAAGAAATCTACTTCCAGGTTCACTTCAAAGTGTTCTTCTATCTGGCAATGCCTAATGCCACTCCAACGAGATCGATTGACAGTTCCTGAGCACTTTCCCAGTAGAGTTTATATATGAGTTATATAAGAAGTTAATAATAGGAGCAAAACTCAAGGCTCTGGACTTAATTGCAACTTTTAATACACTTTGCTTCAATACTCATTTGAAAAATCAAATGCCTATGACAAAGGTCTTCTTCATATAAAGTTTCAATGAAAATAGTATTTGAAGAAAGTGCTGTGTAAAGTTTTGTTTTTCAAGCAGAATATGACTATCTAGATGTGCTTGATGTGTGTTCTTCTGGGATATCTCACATTTTACAGCTTTCTTAAGTGCTGAATGACACCACTCATGGATCAGGACAATTGAAAAGTTAAATCCATTCACATGCAATTTCTGACAACAAATAGAGAGTCTAAGATATGTATCTATACAATTCAAACTACAAGGAAACAAATGAGGAACAATTATTATCGAAGACACACTTTGGCTCTATTATTAAAGGAAAGGTACCGATATATGCCAAGTTATGTCACAATGTGTGTTCTTATTATCTCATACCAGGCCACCTCCTGCCAAGTGGCAATGGATTGTCTTCTCACGTAGGAAAGAGGATATTAATGATATTGAATTTGGAAATAATTTTATTACATCAGCATTATATACACATATGAATTATTAAGTCAGACAACCAATCAGCACGTGGGGTAATTCCTGCTCCCAGGAAGCTTAGCTGAGGACCAGCTTCTGGTTTGCAGAACTGGTGCTCCCTTAAGAGAATACACAGTAGACACTTTGCAAACACCACAAAATTTGCCAGCATGTTAAAAAACAGAAGAGAGAAAACTTCACCTATAAACATGCTAGTTGGTGATGTTTGTCACAGCAATATCTAAAAATGAAGACATTTCCCAAAGCTTTATTAAGCTCTGTACTGGATTGCTGAAACAAAGCCCTTTTCCATAGAGGGAACGGGTCTTTTTGGAGTAATTTTTATTGGCTGTAGTGCACTTATACGGATAATAGTGCCCAGTTCCCTCTCTACAGAATTACTCCTGCTTCTCTCCAGCCCTTGTGCAAGGAAGTTTGCATTTATTTAAAGGATCGTCACTAACCTTCTTTTTAAAATACATCTTTGATCGGAAGTCACCCTCGGGTACAGATAGCAATGAAGTACACGGAGTACTACAAACCTTCCCAGTATCCTTTCTTACAGGAAATTAAAAGAAAGTATTCAAAGATCTGTTTTTAGATGTTCATCTTTATCCTGTACAGTAAAGATCTGAGCGAGCAATGAAATAAATCTGACACAGGCTTCCTGTGCTTAAAGCTTGTGGAACAAGTATGAAATCAAATGATGAGCACTATCTATCTCATTAGTTCCTTGCCTTGCATAACAATTGCAGGTGACAACTTTGGCTATAATTTTGAAACTATGTCCTTGGGAAAAGACAAAACCTTGTCTGACTTTCAGATGGTTGGTAGGTAAGGCTGAAAAAGTTATTTAGTAGAAAGTAAGTGTCATTAACGCTTACAACACTGCAGCAATTTAAATACATGTTAGCTGCAGTAAGCATACATTTACCAAGCCAAATGTCTCACACAGAAAAGAAAAAGATGTAGCCTGAGGAAAGAATGAAGTCTAATGCAAACTTCATGGGGCAAAAAAATGTACCAAGTCACGAGTGGAAGAACATATGAAAATTATGGCTGCTTTACTTTTTACATGTCCTGAAGTCTTCTGCTTTGAATTTGGAAAAGAGAGGCATTGAAAGCAAGAGGAGTACACTTGCAGAGCCAAAATCTGAGGAGCAGCTGAACTCCATATATTTTGCTGACATCCTGTAACTTCACTAATACTTAAAACACAAGTTTGGTCCCTCATAAGGAAAAAAGTGCTTGCTGTCCCTCGTACTCAAGTTGTCAAGACAGTCAAGCTGTCTGTTGCTAAATCAGAGTTCCCAGAATGAAACGTCAAAGACAGAGAAAATTTCAAACTTTTTCTTTGAAAATAGAGAGGCCCCTGGTACTCTCATCTCTCTCTGCAAAGAATCCAAAAACTGTATATCTATTATCGCAATTGTTAAAGAAAACCTTGCAGAGTCAGGAAGTCGAGACTTTTCGGGTAAGTCTTATTTGGCACCTGTAATAATGGAAATCCCATTTGTAGCACACCATCATCTCAGCCATCACACACTAGCGCTTGAAGAAATGCTGTGCATTGGAAGTGATAAAACACACTTTAGAAATAGCTCTTGAAGCACAGCCAGATACAACAGAGTCAAATGTGGCACATCAAGTATATTATATTATCATCAGAAGGCATGCATAACATACTCCTAATCTTTAAGTCTCAGGTGACTTTAGAAGCAGTGTGAATTACTTGTTCAAGCATTTATTTTTTTTCCAAATAGACTTAACAGATGATACTCACATATTGTTTTTAGTCAAAATCCATTGCATAACTGATTTCCAGTGCTAGACAGATTTTAGGTCCTTTTAAAGATCTGGCCTATTACTTTCTTGTGTACTCTTTGTCAATTAAAAATATTGCTGTTTTAGTTAAATGCTAATCTTATTGCTGCAAGACTCAAGAGACGGCTCTTTTCCAGCAACTTGCTGGGTAAATTTTGCATCTGGAATATTATCTGTGGCTTTGACACAGCAATATTTCCCTGCTTCATTTGAGCATGTTTTTATGCTCAGTTCAGCTTGAAGACTTAACGCATCATCATCCGGCATCCATATGCAAATACAGATCAGAAAAACTTTCAAAAACATTCACATGAAAAAGGAAAAGCTTATTATGCAGATGGATTAAGAAATAGGCATACACTGAGTTACTGACCCGATAGCCTCAAGACATGGCCCTGCGATTTCCTCCAAGCTGTGGAGCATTCCCCTTGCTCCCAGCAAATCTCATAGGCAGCCTGGAAACCCGCAGACCTGTCTATTTCTGCCTTCCCTTTTCTTCAAGTGTCAAACTTCCCTGACAGTACACCAGTTCCCACAAGATGATATTGACTGCAAAGAGGCTTCTGTGAAGAAATAAGTGATTTTTAACACATGGCTAAGAAGGGGAGAAAGAATAATTCGAAAATTCTAGTGAAGTACGTGTACCTGATCAAACAGATTTCCATTACAGTCTTACTCTTTCAAGCTTCATCCTTCCTTAATGTCTTCTACCACTGCATACAAAACTAGGCAAAGTCTTTGCCTTTTTTTTAATGTTGTCACATTTTACCATAATAATTTATAGAAACCAGAGGATTTCTTGACCAGCTGTAAGGAACAACTTCAATATATGTGGGCACAGAGGTATGCACGTACTTACCCGTGACTTACCTCACTTTGAGTTCCACAAATCAGACACAACATAATATTAAACAGAGAATAAAATAGATTGAGAAATGTTCCTTGTTGGCATTACTGTGACCTTCTTGTTTGCAGTTTATCAGAAATCTGAGACCAGTAGCAAGGTTTTATTATTGTGGCGATTATAAGGGGCACAGTATAGGTGTTTGCTAACCCTGTGTTCAGTCACTCACGCCTCACCTGCCACTGGAGTTAGAAGACTGCTGCCTGCAGGGCTCATGTCTCCAAGCACGGCCCAAGCTCCTCCATTCTGCAGGCAGAAGTATGAGCAAACACCATGTGCCTTCAACCTGAAGACTGGACATTCTTTCTCCATTACTATCAGGATAAAAAGTTTATGCGATATTTCAAAGTTCCCTTCTCTTGTCCCTCTCTCTTGTCCGTTCACAGCATTCTCCTTCCACAGTCTTTCAGTGAAATCATTTTTATATCGTCCTCATTTCTATATGGTCATCTGAACCAAAATAAACTAACGGCTTTTCTGCTTTGGACTTTTATCCCTCAACAAGAAGCATAAAATTTTCCTCTAATTGACATTTTGAACATGGCATGCTCACTTTCAGCCCATCTGTTCTTCCCCTTCCCAGAGTACAGCTGTGACGATAAAGCCACATATTGCCTAAGCGCAGGAAAACCAGTGAGCTTCACTGCTTGCAGATGAAGGGTAAGTCAGTCAGCATAACGCTGTGTCAGGGAGAGATACCAAAGCAAACTTGTAATAGATTAACATGAGTATTGAAAACAGCATTGCCTGCATATTCCCTGCTGTATTATTTATAGCCATCACTGTTGTACTGCTTTCAGGACTCGAGCCAGCATCCGAGAGCTACTATCTGCACATGCAACTGTGCTGAATTAACATGCTCAGCTCAGCTGCATCACTGGAATCTAAAACTAATCTCATAGAGACAGTGACTGGAAAGCCAGCTAATTATATGCAAAGGTGAAGTTTCTCTACATCCTACATTTTCACTGATTAATACTCCAGTCGTGGAGCCCTCAGCACTTTCTACCCTCTTTACTTCCCCCATAGCTGTAGAACAGGCAGGCTGTCCAGCATCCTGGTGAGTGGCTCAGCAGATCCCCATTAGCGGTCCCCAGGTCTCTGCAGAGACAGTTTGGATGAACTGTACTATTCCAAGTTTCATCAGCACAGCCACAATCTTCTCCATCGCTTTATCCGGATATCTGCATTATCTCATTCTTCAAGAAAATGCTGTCCATCCTGCTGGCAGTGATTTCCAGCCTGGAGCATTAGATTGCAGGTTTCTTGAGACAAGCTGTAGGAATTTCAAGTACTTTCTACATCATGGCATTCTGGTGGGTTTTTTTCCCAAGACAGGCAGTTGTCCCTTGTAGCATTTTCCATATCTTAGCAACAGGAAAAGACACTGTGCTTAATGGTGGTGGGCTGCTTTATTAGCATAAAGACCCTGTAGAACTAATTCTCTGTAAATTTGCTGGCAAGGCAGTGCCAGTGACCTCAAAAGTGGATCACCAATAACCTGTTCAAATGAGAATTTCCCCTGAACCATAGGAAATCTACTTAGTCCCTTAGCAGCTCCCTTAGTAGATCACACATAAAACGCAACCCAGGATCCTGAGATTTCTCCAGTCTGACATTGTCAACGTACTATGTAGATAAATATTGTAACGCTCGTTATGTTCACCCAGCAAACAGCATCCAGTCTTCCTTTCTGGTTCATGGCATATTATAAACACAATCTTGCTCATCATCCTGATTTCACTGTTATCTTTCAGGTCATCTTTTTACACTTCATAAGGCCAGAACATGCCAGTAATTCCAGACGACAGGCCACAGGGACCTCTAAGACAGCCAGACCTATCGTATTTGGGTGATTTCTTGTTCACTTTGTGACTTCAGCCTCATCTGTCTAACAAGTACATTTCTTGTGAGATAAAACTTTTCCTGTGATCTTGAAACTGAAAGACTTGTTTCTGCAACTGCACTAACTTTTTTCAGGATGACAAACAACTATTCCATCTTTCTAATACACATAGATGAAATCCCAGGTATTAATTTAGTCAGGAGTGTAACATCTCTGCAACCCACTAGTACACATCTTTCGAATCTCACATGTTAAGATACGGTTGTTAAGTTCCTTATTGTTCTTCCCTCCGCCCAGGACCTGGCTCTTTTGCATGCACCCCCAGAGCCCATCCAAAGCAGCGGTTCCCTTCCCTTCCCTTCCCTTCCAGCCCAGTTT
>VYZM01000318.1:85759-103353 GCA_013398915.1 Dromas ardeola | reverse complement strand
TCCCTTCCCTTCCCTTCCCTATGTCCCTTCCAGCCCAGTTTCTAGAACATCCAGCATGCCTTGAGGCCTTCTCAAAGCGATAATAACTGTTATAAACTAGGATTTACCAAATCTGGTCCTCTCTTCTATGGGTTTTTTCTTATGGAAATAGATTCTCAATACCATGTAACCATAACTATTCTGAACATTTTATTTTCATTGTATGAAGTCATACTTCTTATAGATTTTATGTATTGATAAAGCTGTTATTAATTCATGCTGAAAAAGAATCAGGCTTTTAGACTGGGAAAGTCTCAATGAAACAATATTTAGTCCCAAGAAAAGCTCAAGCTTAAAATCATCCATAACCTTACCAGAAGAGAGTTTAGCAGCATTTGTGACAATTTGAGATTATTTTCTCAGTTCACAACTTTGTTTTGATTATTAAGTTTTCATTGTGCCTGTGGAATTCTCGTTCTGGAAGACGAAGAGCAAGAGATGGTTGTGGCTTATTTCAAATGCATTAGTTAAAGCTCACAACAAGCTGATGAAGAGAAAAAGCAAAATAGAAAAGGAAAGTAGAATATTTATATTATAGCAATATAGGTCACAGCATTACAGTTCCTGCTGTATCAGCATTTTTACTGTAAATGACTGTCAAGGGTTTATAATTCAGTCGCCACATTTCTTTCTGCCCTGAGAAAATATCCTAGGAGAATGGATTTTTGATTTATCTGAATATTTAAGCAAAAACACACATTTCATATGGTTTTGTCAGTCAGCTCACTGTGAAAGCCATTGTAAAATAAATATAATATTAAAAATGGATGTACTTAAAATCTACTCAACAGTTTGACGACACATGCTTTAGTCATTTATACAAAGACAGAGGAACGCCATTATTTTATGTAGCTTGCAGAAAAATAGAATTTTTCTGAGATTTCAGTCTCAGGCATTTGTTTTTCAGGCATTTGTCAGAACCGCTTTACCACAGCTGGGAAAAATACTATAGATGGGAAAAGTTAACAACCATGCTAAAGATGGCTTAGCAATTGGCACATGGCAGCTCTTCCAGCAGGTGCTTCACCTGAGCCGTGAGCGGTGCCTCACTTGTGGCACTGCACCATCACTGCCAGGCTGTATCGTCAGTGGCTGTTTCACACCCCTATGTAACATGGCTAGAGATAGTCAGTCATTATTAATTGCTAGCAACTTGTTTGTAAGCTAATGTAATGTATTTCTGGCACACCGCCCTCCTCCTGAGGCATTGTTACATTTTGTGGACTGTGGTTTTCTGAAATTCCTTTTATGACAGTTGCACTGGCTTCCAAAAACAAGGACAATTGTAATTTTCTAATTGGAAAACTACAGTTGTACTCATTACCCTTTGCTATTTTAGGAAGTAAACTAGAAATTAGTTAAGATTTTTACTTTTATTCAGAGAATAGCCAATCTTTTTCACCTTTAGAAGCCAGTCACTTTCAGACTGGTTGTTTAAAGAAGCATATCCACCTTGTGCTGGACGGTATTCTTAGGCTGTCTTTCTAAGATTATTTTGAACTTTGTTATATTGTTGTAATTTACCGAATTAATTTAAAAAAAAAATATACTTTAAAAGTATTACACTTTTAGAGGGAATAAAGTTAGGAGGACCTAGTGGAGTTGTACATTTTAAATCTTCCTTCTATGGTCACTAAATAAGACCTTCCCTATTCATAGTCTTCATGTGGATACTAACACCGAAGGTTAGAGTCAAAGCTCTTTCCAAAAGTTTAATGTGGGATATATCCTTATTGACGTGCACTCTAGGCAAATGGTTTTCTGGTCGTAGCCAGAGCCAGGTGAAGACAAAACCTCTCCCGGTGAAGAAGCTGAGCACAGCATCCCGGCAGCAGCGGTCCCCAGCCAAGCAGCCAGACCCCCACCCAGGTCCAAGGGACACGCTGCACAGCCGTGCCTTTCACCCGGCAGCCGTCCTTCCACTCCTGATCCAGAGTATGTATGTGCAGACATACCGTATGATACTTATACAGTAAATCCAGGGTGGCACGGAAACAGACATGATGACATTATTTTTGCCGTACTTTTAAGTTATTGTTCCTTGGTTCCTGATTGCATCTGGCTGACTTCTCATCGAAGCTCACCAGGAGAATTTTCTCGGCTTGCTCTGCCTGCCCTGCTGCAGGGACAATAGCTTCCAGGCAGCCACATGAACCTTTTAAAATAACACAACAATTTCTGCTTTGGCCATCTGTCCGTGGAATCAGATTAAAGTGCTTTTAGAGAAAATAATTCTTTGCCTTATTTTTATTATTATTCTTATTCATTCCATATTCCCTCTCCTGAGCCAGAGGCAACATGATAAGTCAGATTTCTCATACATCTCCTATGGTTTTAAAACCAAAAAACGCCTCTCTCCGAGCCATCAGAAAAAGCTTTAAGCCTTAAGCTAACAGTGTAATTATAAATCCATATCCCACAGAAATGTTCCTACTAGCTACCACTGTCAATAGTAAATAATTCACATGGAGAGGCTTATAATGGCAAACACTCCACTTAAAAGCTCTTCACAGCAGACAGCAGGATAACAGTGTAATTCAAGCCCAGAAGTGAGGAATGTTTGACTCTCATGCGATTTCCCCACTGACAAAGTGCAAACAAAATTCCACGGGTCTTCCTGCTAGAGGAAACGTGCTCAGTGGAACAGAGCTGTGAGGGCGCGGGCAAGATGCTTAAGTGCAAATATATTACAGGCTGCTAAAATGAGCTCCGTCTAGCACTGCGCTATGTGATGTTTCCTGGAACAAAGCTGGGGAAAATTTTATGAATGAGAGTACCCCTACCCACAGGGACTACACAGTGCGCATGAGAAACTTGTGTGGACTTGCTGGGGAAAAGTGCTCCAAGAAACTTATCCCCATTCCCCCATTTCATTTTCACCCACTCTGCCCCCCCCCAACAGAGCAAGGCAGGAGCCCTGCGCTGAGCCAGCTGGCGAAGACATGGCAGGCACCAGCCCTGCATATCTGAATCTTGCCTCATCCTGCAGGGTACAGCATTACATGGACAGGAGAAGGACTGAGGAGCCATGGAAATGGAGTGGTAAGACCTATTTTTAAGGAGCAGCAGCGAAAATAAATACATTTAAATGTAAAGCTGCTTGCAAACATCTTGTGTTTAGTACTGGACTGTTGTCTAGCCCTGCTATAGTGACACTGTAGTGACACTGCCCTCCAGGAAAGTGGGCTGCCGGCACCTGGGGTCCATCGGTCATCCCAGTGTGCCAGGCTAGGCACAGAGAGCCGGGACATGTGTAGCACAAAATTGTAACTACCCTGCGGCAGAGGAAAATGAGTCACTGTTATTCTTATACCTTGAAATCAGCAGGAACCTTTTGGTATTCAGTGCTGCAAGAAGTCAGGACCTTAATCTGTCTGCCTTGGATTAAAACTTCATTTCTAAATGGTCCTTTATTATAAGCTTTGGCATCTTCACTTTTTTCTGTTTGAAAGAACCCATATCATAGAAGGCACATCTGAGAAAAAAAGTCAAATGTAAATTGAGCACATTGAACAAGCTTAAGGCAATAACAAATGAAAAATACTCTTTAAAAATCACAAAACGTTACCTACAAAGTTGCTTATTACATTGCCTTAGTCTCACCAGACATATATTTCACACTGCTATTTCATTAATGTTCTCCAGATGAAGTTGTACAATCAGCAGAAAACCATTAAAGAGACAAAGAATTGCTACGCTAAATAGCTTACTTGCTCTTCCTGCTTGTCTCCAAGCTATAGCTTTTTATCTTTCTTTTTTCCATTCCTGAAGACTGATCCAACATGATCAAATTTCATGCCAGTAAAATATATTAAAATGAGAGAAGAGGACATTTTTAAATTTCTAATTTGTTATTCCTAGAAAAGTCATATCAGCAACAGGGAAATTGAGTAGTATATATTATTTGCTTGATACTTGGAGCTATGAAATATAGATTATTTCCTGTTATTTATTCTTTCCTCCCAAACATAATGTTATTAAACTCATGGGTATGCTGTGATATTTTTAAGGAACAATAAAAAAAAGCTTAACTGCTTTAATGTGTCTTACGAGTAATATGATACATCTAATTTGACAGGTAGGATATTTAAAATTACACTGATTTCAAGCTGAACAAAAAAAGAGATAGAGGAATGGAGCAGAGCCATCTGTGTATGCAATATTAACGGAAAATTGTCTATGTAAGATGAGCTGGGCAAATGACACTGTGACATACTCAATGTTTTCTAGAAGCATTTAGCATAGGCTCCAAAAATGGATACCAAATAAAATTATGGACAATATACATAAGCGTACTTGGTCTTACTACCTCCTTAAAGTTGCTTATAATGAAGAAATCAAGAATTAAAATCCGTGGTTTGTCACAGCACATTTGTGTTTGCATGCTGTGATTCAGTCCTCAGATACAATTCTGTCTTTAAATACGTTTCCATGTTCTTCTTCCAAGGGATGCCTATCTCATTCTGTGTTGGGAGGAGGGGCATCCTAGGAACAAATGCCGTGAATATGACTATTGTCCATAGCAGTGTTTCTCAAGGTTTCTCTATTTCTTTCTTTTTCTTTTTTTTTTAAACCAGAATCCCACAATCATTCTGAAACAAAATCAAGTTTGACCCATCCTTTCCGGAAAAAGGGAAAAAAAAAAAAAAGCTGCTAACTGACACTGGACATTGTTTCCATTTCGTTTATTTTCTTGCTTCTGTGGGTGGATGTGTACATATCATAGAAGAAGAGTTGCATTCATTTAATGACTAGCTTTCTGGTACAGACCACAAGTTGAGAAATACCGGTCTTCTTGTCTCACATGTGGCAAATGTTTCTGTTGGAGATTTTACATTAAAGTGCTCAGATTTTGGCATATTTGAGCAGTTTCACCTGGCAACAGAGAAATAATCAGGAACCACTCTTCCAGCTTCTACCACAAAGGACACAGATAACAAATGCTTCTCATTTAAACACTTTTAATACAAGCAAATGATATTTTCCATCTATTTTTTTTTTTATTTAAAATGGTTGGATTGGTTTTGATTAATCTTTCAGACTATAATGAAAACCTGACTATATGGTATATCCCTAGGCAGAGTCTTACAGAAGCATAAGTGAAACTGAAGAAAATCTTATAATGGCAAGTGACATTGTGAATCTCAACTAAAGGCAGAACAAGTGGCTCTGGAGAGTGTCTCACAATTTGTAGAAGGCACGATGACCAGAGCTGAACAAGAGGAACAAGAATGAGTATTTCCCTTTTAAAGCTATGGATGGTTGTGACACTTTATAAACAATACAAAGGCCAATTCTCTTGCCCCATAGCTTTAAGCCTTAGTTACAAGTCTGGTTTAAATTACTAAGCAAATTGTTCTGCCAGCCCATTAAATACAATAATGCCAAAATCTCATAGCCTGATTGAGGCTGGAAGTTGCAGCCAGATGGTTTTGTGAGTACGGGGCAGCTCAGCCTTTGCTCTGCCTGTCTGATGGCTTGAGCTCCTCTTCCCTTCACGTGTGTCCCATCCTGTCAGTCCCTGTTCCATGGGAAGGCATCCGAGTCCTGAACATGAGTGGTTAAATGTTATAGCTGGCCTGCATCAGCCAGTGTATCTGTCTGCTCAGTACCAGGCAAAATCCCTTCTGTAAGAGCATACGGCAACATTAATCAGAAAATGAAAGCATCGCAATAAAAGCCCATTTTTGATTCGCAGCTGCTAAGATGTTTCAGGTATGCTCCTAACGCTCTTAGGGGACAGAAGGCAAAGAGCTCTGGTAGCTGAACACAATGGCAATGGGAAATGCATTCAAGCGTGCTGAGATAAAGAACTGGAAATGCATTCAAATGTGCTCAGATGAAGAACTTTGCTTACTGCGTTTTCTTACCTTTTTCTAATGAACATTTTCTGGTGGAGAGGACTCCCATGCAGATTTCCCCAACTGCGGGGCAGGGGGGGCTATTCCATATGCATTCACAGGGGGGAAGAAAAAAACAACATGAAGTTTAGAAAACAGGTTGTTGTCAGTACAGCTGTTTTGCAGCAAACAAAACAGACCAACCTAAACATCCTTCATCCATCTTTAGTCAGTATAAGACTGCAATAAGCACTTTGAGTAAAAGTAAAGTGGTCTGAGGTGGAAAGGAATTGTTGGCTTATTTGGAAATGCACCGATGTGGAGAAGCCAATTTTGCTGCTTGAGGAAGAACTTAAGAAGACTTGTGATTTGGGGATGAAATAAGATGTCTCCTGATTTACCAACTTAAGAGAGAGATGGGAAAGGATGACCTACCTAGCTATACTAGCACTTCAACATTTAATCTCCACACCTAGATGTGGCAAATGGTATTGGATTCAAAAATATGAATATAAAAAATATTTTAAAATATTAAAATCTTTCATCTGTCTGACTCTCTTTGATCACGCCCTTTTCCACTCCTGAAATCTCCACAGTCTGAAGACTTCAGAGATTTGTTTAAAACCTCCAGACTTTTCACAGCCCAAACATCTCCATTGTTCGTGTACAGGCTTGAAGCCAACCCGAGCTTCATCAGCCTTAGGGTTCAGCGAGAAAATGGTGATTTACTGCCCTGGGGATTCATATTTCTGTCTGGGATTTCTGAGACTGAAATATGTGCACAAGTACTGTACAGTGGCTAGACAGTGAGTTCATCATTGTGCGATGTCTCAGACTTACCATGCACGTGTCGAAGCAAAGGTCATCATCACCCTCATCATCTGTGCAGTGCATGTGGAACAGGCTGATGGGAGCCAGGCACATAAACCCACTGATCACCCACAAACAAAACAGTCATGTGGGTGGCTATGGGTGTATTCTGTTCAGCATCTGACATAAGTTACCTGGCTCGTTCTCACAGATGGGTTTTGAAAAGGGTAATTGTCAGCATGTATAGTGTCAGCTCATTTTCTTACTCCACCACAATTGTTGACCTTTCAAAATTAAGTCTGGATAAATTTTCCCTTGTGAAAATATCTTTGTTACTATTTGAACTTCAGGCAGACAACTAGCAGCCTTAGGCATTCCCTCAACCAAGTGAAAAGCATGCTGACTGAGTTTAGACACTTCAACTCTGCAGCCTCCATCACCTGCTTGAAACTAGAACAGATCCCCTTTGCTGGATGAAAGACAATATAGGAATACAATCAGAAAAGTCATCAAAATAACTTCTGATAGCAGTCTCTCAGCACCTTGCAAACTAAGATGATGCTATGCATCTCTATATAATACACTTTAATTCCCAGGACTTGACTCATTTCAGACAAGGACACAATATTCTGGACCTATCATCAGTTGAAGAGAATCATTCAGTTTATCAAGCAGGCCTAGTTTATAAATGCAATTCATATATTGTCAAAACTTTTAGGTTTTAACTTACAGAAATCTTACACCAATATAAGATTAATTTTATAACATACTGGCTTTGGTGGCAAATCTGGCTTAAGGAGTTCTTAAGGGATTTTTCCCTTCCCACTCCCCTAACTTATTTTTGCTCCTCTGTTGACATTTATCACATCCTCACAGATGGACAAACAGAGCAGTTTGCGGAGATCACACAGTAAAGTTCACTAAATGATCTTGTAAAATAATCAAGAGGAAAAAAAAATTGTATCTCTTACAAGTTCCTCCCACCTTCTACTTTTCCAGCCTTGAGAAGGATCAAAAAAATGCAGTCCTTCATCAAAGAACAATTTAAACCAATTGTTTCCTCAAGAGATATTTCTTCAATGTGTACAGTGTGACTGCTCCCTTCTCCAGGGCTGTGTCAGGTCTCAAATCTCTTTATTTTCACCTATGGCCTTTACTCAAAAGGTCGCACACCTCTTCATTGCTTTCTTAGGTCATTCCAGTGTGAGCATCCCAGTCTGGAGCACCATTTATATCCACACTGCAGGCACTTAGGATGCTCACACAGCCACCCTTGTATAGTCACCCATCTCTTTATAACATGAACAGGACACTCATGGACATGACAGGTTCTTATCTTCTCATAACTGGTTATTTCTACAACTTACAGCACTTCTTATCTGCACCAAACTCAACCCATAATCTCACAGGATTGATGAGAGCAGTAATTCTACGCCCTCATGGTGAATGTAGTCGTACTTTAACAAAGATGGCACCAGCTGGAATGACTACAACGACAATTCCTGACCCAAGGGAAAACAAAAGGTGGAAAAAAAAAATAAATAAGAGTACACATACATACATGACAGCCTTTCTCAGTGGGTCTAGCACGTATGGTAGGACTGCTATCAGAATACACAAAGGGCAGTCATTCTTATAGTGCTAAAGACGTTAAAGACAATGATCTTCTGTATCACAATTTTAAAAAAAAGAACAACAACAAAAAAAACAACACAAAACTCAAACCACACACTTTGGAACATATTTGAAGGCTTTTCTGGTACAAGCAGGCTCAGTGAAGATATCCCTTTCCCGCATTGCAGACTCATAACTAACCATGATATGAAATCCTTATAGCCATGCTTTCTACACTTTCAGTTCTAAACCTACCATTGCTAAATGCAGCAGATTTTTATATATGGCAGGGAAGATTAATGAATTGGCTTCAACTATAAAGCTTTCTTTTTCATTTTTTCCTACAGATTAAGTAGGATCTTTTTTGAGAACGTGTAGATTTGATGGCACCGTAACTCATGTGAGCTATGGGGGATAATCTAGCACTACCGAAGTATCATCAGGCTATGTCTGATTTTAATTATGGACTCCCAACAGTTTGGACCCGATTTGGATCTCAAGACTAACATTCACAAACCAACACAAGCTGTCAAGAAATTCCTTTTTTTGTGAGGAATTTTCAGTTGAGACTTATTTAAGTTTCCATAAAAGCTTTTTCATCAGGCTTATTTATCTATTTTAATGAAACAACAGTTTAGCACAGAAAGTAAACCGTTGCTGTCAGAGCGGCACCAAGATTAAAAGCATCTGAGATTAGAGCCCAAATTGTCAAAAATATGTCTTTTTAAAATGTACTTGAAAAGGTGGGCCTCACTCTGAGCTGATCATATGTTGTTTCTGTGAATTTTTATATCAGTGCAGAATACAAATGCAGTAAGCCTCTTTAGGGGACATACGTAGACATTTTCGCACCACTGATAGTTGTAATTTCTTGCATCTACTGTTTCAAAAAATGCAAGAAATAACAAATAAGAAGAATAAAATAGAATTGCTTTCTGTTTCTCTCATATCAGATTTACATACTTCCGTTACCTATAAATATAGTAAATAAACCGCATCAGACAATGTAAATTGTGGGTGACAACAACAAAGCTCTTCCCAGATCTGAGAAGAGATAGCCACTTTTCCAAGTAGATCAGCTGGAATCAATTTACCTGTTAATTGCTTCATTTTATCTTTCAGATCCTCAGATTGACTTTCTATTGCAGACACTGGGAGCTGGCTCAGGTCTGCTGGTAGCAAACACTGTCAGTCTCCGTTTCCTTATTTATCTCAGTCCGTGAGTCCCAGTTAAAGATAGC
Source organism: Dromas ardeola (assembly GCA_013398915.1). Taxonomy (NCBI): domain Eukaryota; kingdom Metazoa; phylum Chordata; class Aves; order Charadriiformes; family Dromadidae; genus Dromas; species Dromas ardeola. The sequence goes on along the minus strand of VYZM01000318.1, from coordinate 93,809 downwards.
ATGGTACCTAACAAAGGGCTTTTTGTGCAAGAGTTTTCTCCAAATATATCTCAAGTCACAGAAAAAAATCAGTACCTCAAGCTCACATCGTTATAGGCATATTCACTGTAGCCATCTCTGGGCTACGTTTCCAAAAGGAAAAAGTCCTGTTAGAAGAGAACTGGAACTTACTGCCAGTTCAGGGGACTGAACTGCTGTGTTGGTCTCTTCATTTCTTTATGCTTCTGATTATTTTTTTCCTGCCACCCTTAACATACTAGATACCTCCTTTTTCATTAAGTTAACAAATAAGGAGGTTGTATTTCTATTGTGCATAGCCCAACAGGAATCTCATGGGTCTCTAGTTGGTACTCTAGTAGAGAAGAGAATACATACAAATGTGCAGAAGATCTTGATTCCATTAAATCAGCAGTAAAAAATCCAATTGCTCCACCCTCCCCCCAAGACCAAAACATAGAGAAGATTGCAGTCTTGCTATGCCTTGAAATACGTTCTGTTCTTCCGTCCTACCATATTAAATTTTAGGCGACTTTGACTTTCATTCTCCTGGAGACAAAACAATTTCCAGTTCTTTGCTTTCTACTAAAATTCCCACTCTTTGTACATATTTGGTGGTGATGCTTTATGAAGAAAATGGGATTCATTAGTGAAACTTGGGTGAAATGCAGGTTACATGACAGCCAGTAGAAGCTTTGCCATTGACTTGAAGACAAGTAGCACTTTATCCTGAATATCTCTAGGCTGAAGTACAGCTTTTACCATGTGAGGAGACTTGCAGACATCAGGGGAATTTCCTACCGGGCAAACCTGTTTGAAGAACTGGGGTCCAGGGAACATCACCAAGCTCATGGGATTAAGGCTGCATGTCTCGATCTACCCAACAAATGCAAAGTTTTCTCGGAAAATATCCTTTCCGTTTGATGATTGTAGGCCTGCTGTTTGCCAAGTGTATAGTAAATCCACAGTTTGCAAAGGAATTTTTATATCTCACTGCTTTGAGACTCATATTCATAATTAACAGCATAATCCACAGAGGAAACCGATTTGATACAAATGTATATTCATTTTTCTAAAATTATTTCATTTCCATAGACATACAACAGAAACCAGACATACCTCTGCCCTAATAGGTATGTAGGTTGATTTCCAGGCTTAGCTAAAGTCATACCAGTCAAAAGAGCCAAAAAACTTTCATAACTAGTTAGCTTGTGCAATTCTGCCACAAAGTAAAAGAGACAGCAACAGGGACTAATGTCCATCTGTCAAAAAATATTTCTCTATGCCTTGAACTCTAAACTCACGTGTCCTTCTGGAAAGTCAGAATAAAACCCAACTAAACACTTTAGATCCCATTCATCCCAGTCTTTCTAAATTCAAGCTCTTCTACTCAGTGGAGAAGGCAATACAGCCCCCAAAGGTGGAAACTGCCATCAGAGACGTATCTATTTCTTGTCGTGGAGTGTAGCAAGATTTTAAAATGATTGCATTCCTAACTTCCTAAAAATGTGCCAAACTAAGACGCAGTCCGCTGGAAATCTGAAAGAAACCCCACCTTCTTAGAAAGGGCTCCTTTTTCCTCAAGTGCTGGGAGAATGGAAGCAGAAGAGCAGGGAGGAAGCCACATCCTCACACAAGAAAGAGCGGTCAATGTTAAGTGCCTTCAGTATCATGTGTTGGAAAACCACTGGTGCCAATACACACTTCTCCTTTCCCAGCTGTGAGTGCATCAGAGCCCAGTGCAGTGTGGTGTGGCTGGGCTGCACAGTAAAAAATGCTCCTGCTGAGCACTTCGCAGTTGATAGAGAGCACGGGGCACTTAAGTTGGTTAATATGGAGTGCTGTGTAACTGGTCTGTTAAACCATAAGACGGTCAATAATTTTCTAAAGTGTATCATCAATACCGAAGCATCTCTTTACTATTGATTTATCATCATTTGTATCAACTTATCCTCTGCTATTGATTGTAAGCTCTTTGGGGCATGCGTGATCCCATTAATTTTTTTTCATTTTGGATGGTGTTTATCAAAATTGGTACAACTTGATAATAATTTGTATTGTAGTTTTCATAAATTGAGAGCAGACATTTGTTAATCATTTGTATTTAATAATAGGTAATTTTAATATAGTCAGGAAATATTCATCATTCTACTTATTTTAAAATGTCACAGAGGCTCACAACTCATAATTAGACCTATTTGAAGAAAATGATGGTTTTTGGTGACTAGAAAATATCTGTAAACGACATTTTTCCACTATATCTTATGTTAAGCATTAGTTCTGGTTAATTTTAAGGCTCTGAGTTTTTTCAGACTAGGGCTAAAATTGTTGTTAACTGGAGAAGTATTCCCAAGCTGAGCAGCTGCAGAAAAAGGTTGGTTTTCAGAGAGCTATGAAAATTACTTTCCCCAGCTCCAGCTCTTGAAGATGTCAAATGAATTCTGAAATGTGGTTCTGATATAATATGCATATAAATGTCAGAAAAGAGGTTATTACAGTCACTCACAGACAGGCAGGATAGGTTGATAACAAACGCACAAATGTTGATATTAATGATTCAATTCCTACTGCGTTGCTATGACCAGGTACAAAAAGTTCTTTCCTTCCACCAAAGTGAGACATCTATCTTTCCACTAAAAACTGACTAGAAAAGTTCTCAAAAAGAAGGTTGTTTGTTGGGGGTGAGAACTTTGTTTGTTGTTTGTTGGAGTTTCATTGCTCATAGCAACTTAAAAAAACGCCACTAAATTGCTTAAAATGATTATGAAGAAAATAAAAGTACATGCTCTAGCTTATTGTCACTTGGCTAGTTAGATTATTTACCTTGAAGAGACATGCTCTGATGTGTTCACATAGAAATTTTCACAAATATTTCATCTTTAATGCCACCAGAGGGAATTATTAGCAGTACTAAAAACCATATCCTTTGTTGTCAAAGGCTCATATCTTACAGCTTTTGGTCGGAGTGGAAAAGTCGGATCTCCAGGGGCTCCAGAGTTGCCATTAACATCTATAATGTTGATTTCCCATGTATTTCTTCATGTGCCAGACGGCAAAATAGGGCAAGCCAGGGGTGGTTTAAAAAACACCTCTCTTTTTCCTAGGTTTGTCTAGTAGAGAAAACAAAATCTAGATTTAATGAGATCATATTCAGGATTGAAATAAATCCTGCCTATGGGGGCTGCAGGCCTATTAGAAGAGGGTCATGTGTTGAAATCCTGTGCCTGGTATATCCCAGGGTGGCATCCCAGGGCCTGGGAGCATCAGGTTTCCAGCATGACACAGGCAGATTGGCTGAATTGTATCACCACGAGTACTTTTAGTGTCATGTAAGAGAATTTAGGCATTCTCTTTGACAGCCCCACCATATCCATAGTCATAACACCCGACTGATTTTAAATGCATTGGCATTTTTAGTCACTCCAAGAAAGGTGGTTTGGAATTATCATACTCTGAGTCTGCATGTCACAACATTAAAGTCATATCACTGTTTTATTTCTGTAATAATTTCACTATAACGAGGAAAAACTTACTCCTTGAAAATCACTTTCAGGTAATCCTCTATATTCCTTTACATTTTTTTCCCTTCTTATGTGCTTTAATTATAGGGCAACATGGCTTAGATAATTATCTTTGTGGTTAAATCCATCCAGCTGAGAGAAAAAGTAAAAGAATAATTTATAACTAAAGTGAATGCAACACTTAAGAAATATTAAGCCATTTGCAGCAGGCCACCAATAAATATGCCAAGCACAAAAATTATTGGTTGAACAAGTCTAAAACTTCAATGGAATTGAATTTTTGTTCACTTTCTACCTTCCTTTGTCAGCACATTTTAACAGCACCTTGTACTTCTGCTTTGAAAAACAGCCACCTTAAATCAAATAAAAGTCTCATTAAATTTCTCACACCCTCCTTTAGAAAAATGCACAGCGATATGGCATTTCCCATTGTCTGTCTTTAGTGTTGTTTAGCAGGGCTATTGAAATGATGTTAAGACAGCAGTACAGGTGGATGCAGAACGTATTAATAACAAAATAATTGGAATGTCAAAGCTCATGAATTAGCACTTTTCAAATTCAACTCCAATCAGCAGATTATGGGGTTTGTGTCTTATACACACTACAAACACTGCAATTCATTATATGCACATCCAATATTTTTTTTTTTCTGCAGGCTTCTTTGCCAGTGAGTTCTAAATTAAGAAATTAATCCTTCAGAGGTCAATGAAAAAGGCTTTACTGCTATTCACAAAATCAAATACTCGGAACAACAAACAGTCTGGGCAGATCCCCCAGCCCAGTGTATCACCACTCCATCTGTGCGTAGCATTCCTTCCCTAAACATTTGGAGGGAATTTTTCAGGCTGAGCTGAAAATTCAGACAGTTCTCAGCTACTGCACCTTTTACATGAAAACTTAAACTTCAATACATCAAACAAAATATTAGTTCTGTAGGAGGAAAGTGTGGACATGATTAAGGCTTAAATCCTCCCTCCCTGGGCCAGTCCCTTGGGATTGATCCTTTCGTCCTTTAAACACACAGCTTTCTGCTGAACACTCTTCCACTCCCACATGAAATAACATCTTCTCCCTTTTCTTGCAGGCACAGACACCAAACAGCTTGGTGATACTACAGTGGACAATGGCATACACCCATAAGCTAACATTTGTAATTTGCAGACTTGGGAAAAATAAGCTGGGGAGGGGGTGGGCAGTAAAACTCTTTTGTTGGTCTACACAACTGTAAATACACAAAATAAATAATAAACCACATTGAGTCATTGTACCTTTTTGACCTAATGTTCCGTCTGAGCCGTTGTTTTCTTTACCTGATGTCACACAGAAGAGTTCAAAAATTCAGTTAGGTAGAAATTCTTCTGGGTGGAAACAGAGACCACTTTTGGCTTTACTAGTTACAGGATTACTATATTTCTCACATAGAAAACTTGAATGGAATGGTTCATTGACGAGTTACCCAGAAAAAAAATCCTTCCAAGAGTTTCTAAGTCTTTTAAATAGTACCCACACTTTGTGAAAATTCTTCTTCAGTGACTCTACAGAAAGCTACACTTTTGTCTGGCATGCATCCAGTGAACAGCTCTTTAATAAAACTGATGTAAAATTATTTTATTAACCCTGGGATCCTCTGTATCATTGATTCCTCTAGTCTGTAGAAATGCCTGTGCCAAAAGGGAGTACATAATGTGACATGTGGTTAGCTTTTTTTCTTACCTGTATCAAAGATGACAGCTTTTTCCATTTAAAAATACCTCTTTAGCTATATATAAACACTATATATTGTTGCACAGGAAAATACAGAAAGGGTAACCTGTATTACAGTGTGGTTGTACTGTACAGAAACTCAAATTTGTAACCGCCCTGAACATTAAATATCAAAGACATAAAAGATATTCTGCTTTCATGTCAGACTGATTTTCTTTTTTTCCCTTTCTACTTCAAACCAACCATTGAGTGTTCATCAGAAAATAATTCCCTTTTCTCCCCCTCTCAGCACCACCTGGGCTCTTCTTTTGCTATGATATTCCTTCGGAGCACCTTGCTCTACTAATGGTAACCAGCTTTTTTCTCCGAGTCTTGAATTGAACATAAGCAAGTTAAGTTCTGAGCAATTACTCTCCACTAGTACTTAGCTTTGAAGGTTGATGTCTTATATTTCAAAAGCGTAGCAAGGTTTTCATGACTTTAAACTTACCTGGTTTTAATAATTATGTCAGCTGGTCTAGCAAAAGGTTTTACATCTCCCCACGAACCTTGCTTAACCTGGATTGCAAAGTACCATATTCATTTTTTCAAGTTTTTAATGGATATTCTACTAAGACCTTTATGTTTGCAAATATCAAACACCTTGCTGAATGTTACAAAACTGATCTCTTACAGCTGCCAGTTAATTTATTTAAATACCAAAAGTAATGCATTTTATATTAAACAACTAGTGAGGGAACAAAAGAGGAAACACTCTTTGTCTTTATTTCCCTAGCAGCATCCTAGCCCTGCCTATGGTCCACCCAATTTAGGGAATACGTAATCTCTCTGTAAATTCCACAAGTGAGTGCTTCCTGGTTATTGCCACTGCATAATGTCCAGCAAGAAGAAGCAAAGCTTGCAGAGGGATAACAGAGTAATCACATAGCTCTGCATGAATATTGGATAATGGCTTCCCTCTGAGAGATTTGTAATGCTCCAATATCAAAAGATTTATGCAATAAAAATAAGTAGAATGCATATCAGATTAACCTTTTCACACTTCAGAATTACGCAGTTTAGAAAAGCACAAGCCTAGGGACAGCGTAACTCCCATTTGATACATTCTGGACCTCACGTGAAATAGATTTTTCCAAAATAAAACATCCAAAATCATTTATTAAAAGTGAAATTATGAATCTATTTATGAACGTATTATCAACTTCTGGCTTATAAATAAAACCAGTTAAATAAGCAGTCTAATAGTAAGTCTGTGTAAGCACTTTATGGACCTGTGGAGTTTTCAGTCAAAAGACATGAGCTCATACCACTCTGGGAATCTTTCTTGTACACACATAGCAGGATCAGGCCAAAGATTAATTTCTGTACTTGCCTTCTTATATAGATCTCATATGCAAATATCACAGACATGTCATTTACCCAGCAGACAGTATTTCACTCCACAAGAGGCAGGAAAAAGATAAGAATTTTTTTTTCCCTTCCTTTCAAGATTCTTGCTCTCAGGAAGGTCTGGCCCAGCCTTGTGTAAAATGGCTCAGCAACGGGACTGACTTCATTCCTGTGGAAAAACACAGTTCTCGGCCTAGGAGTGCTTAATGTTGCTGAAATTCCCCTGACAAACAGGATACGCTTTACTTGGCTCACTATCTACCCCATTTACAGATATTGAACTAGTTATCCTGCAAGACACTGAGTGCCTCCAGTTCCCACTGAAATGGAATATAATCTTGCAACAGGACAATCTATACTACAGTTATTTGCCTCTTTTCACCTTAGAAGCAAATTTCCTGATAAATTAATGCATGTTAAGCCATAGTTGAATTTTAAACAGCAAACCTGTGCAGGGTAGTATTCCCTCTTGGGAGAGTTTACAAAGAGCAGCAGCCTGAAGAGGACTTCCAAGTGACAGATCTCCTCTGCTAAAATGCATTTGGGACAGAGCCGGACAACTTCACAAGGCGTGGAGTCCTTGAACTGGAAAGAAAAAAATTCCCCATGCTCATATTTTCCTGATCAACCTGCAGTTTGAGTATGACCCAGTAATCCCAGTATACCACCTCATTCACTGGACAACATTGGCCTCTGTCTCTACCACACTTACCTCAGCTTGGTGACCTCAGCAGAAAACAGCAACAAGCCAGTTCCTCAGATGTTGTTTTTCTGAATCCTAACTCTCTTGCCAACCCTAAAGCTGGTCTTAATCATTACAAAAGCATCATTATCTGAAGTTAAACAGAAGGTTTCTGTTCAGGGATTTCTGTAAGCATCACATTTTAGTTACGTAGAACTGTTCAATCCCAATAAGTACAATGAGATCTTAAACTTCTGGCAGCAACAGACCTCTTCCTGATTGCATCAAATTTGAAAAATTTAGGAATTAATAATGTTCTATGGTCCTTCTCCTCCAAACACCTTCTCTGCCTCTCATCTTATACCCAGCTATCCTGACTGATGAGCAGTCTTCCTAGATTAAATAAACATTAAAGAACATCTCAGTAAGCCAAGTTGTAGTTACTCTTCCCCACACCCTAAGATTAAGTTAGCTCTAAGTTCAAGCATTACACCACCACTATGACCCATCCCTAGCTTAATACACAACTTTCACCTCTGGTGAACATGCTTTCTGGATCTGGATAGAAATCTCTTCATACTACTTCAGACAGCATGGTCTACAGGGCTTCATAATGAGCTGTCGGGCAGGTTGATTAACTGATTTGGACTGGGAAATTTAACACAGTGGTACTAATACTAATCAGGGGAAAGATGTGGCTAGGATTAGGGTAATGCTGTGGACAGAAGTGGCTGTGGAATTCAGTTTATTGCTAAAT
>VYZM01000318.1:46476-81586 GCA_013398915.1 Dromas ardeola | reverse complement strand
TAAAGAGGCCAAATAAGTAGTCAACTTTCTGGGCACTGCTAACTGCACTTTCTGCATACCAGAAGATCACCAACAATGTCGTTAAAAATTTCTAATATTTAAGGCGTAATTCTTTCCCCTAAAACATAAATAAGAACACTTCATCATTCCCTCATCTTGAATCTGACCTTCATAATGTAATTTCACATTCTAGAGCTGATTGGGGGGGAAAAAAATCCAACATTTTCCTTTAGACTTTGCTCTTTTGCTGAAAACAGAGCACTTCTTGGAAAATAAATAAACATATCTGTTTGGACAGATTTTTGATAAGGTTGTTTGAAATTTGTATATTTTCCTACCAGCCCATCAACTTAATTCCCTGTCAATCTACTGAGCCAAAGCTGTAGAAATTGTAGAAATGATGATCCTGACATCCTGCCCCTTTATGTTGTCGGCCACAGAGATGAAGCCTCCCTACACAGCCAGTCTCACCAAGTTAACTCCGTGTCAAGAGTTTCATGGTTTTCAATCATTGGAAGAAAAAAGTCTCTACCTTTTAGTTGCAGGATCCCTTCAATAAGTGGTTCATCCAGTATTTTCCTAGAGGGTGAAGTTCTTTCAATAATTTTTATAGGCCCAGGGTGGCTTTTCATTGTTGTGGTTTATTTTAATTTCTTAACTTTTAAGAAGTGACAGATCAATGATCAGAAAAAAAAGTTTAGGAAAGTAAAATCTTTTTTCTGTCCTGAAGGAATTCATATTTCTGCAAACTACATTACTATATTATTAGGTTACTTGCTGAAGCACAGAAATCCACTATTTATATCAATAAAAGTAAAATCATAATCAACCTACACAGCATTAGGCCAGACTAGAAAAAAGTACTGATTTTCTTTGGATGAGCTATAGCAGAAATATATTCCTCTTCTTACTTGCCATGTAAAGGTATGGAGGTAATGACAAAGAAAGAATTTAGATTCTTGTTCAGTTTTAGATATGGAACTAGAGCACTTCAAAGACAATGTGGCAAAACAATGTACTTCCTCAGCCCTTCCTCAGCAGCACCTGCTGCTTGACACAGAGGTGTTTTAGCTTAGGCAGACATCTGACACGGAATATATCAACCCAACTGAGTAATGTTTTGGCAAGGTTTCTAAGTATTTAACTATCTCATAAAAGGCAATTGGACAACGTCAGTTAAAGGAGTACTTCCATCTCTGCCATAAACACAGCAGAGGGCAAGGAAATTTTTCTCCATGTCCAAATCCAAGAAAGGAACCTGGAAGGAACTTTTATTAATAGTAAAAATTCTGTTCCTTACTGCCATTTCTGCTGCTGATGGTTTCCTGTCCTCATCTTTTTTCAAACAAAAGTTAAGTGATTTGCATGCAGTGTGCGTTGTACAGCCCTCCTGCTGCTCCCATTTCCGTTCATGAAAGCATTCCCATCAGCTTCAATGTGCTGGGATTAAACTCCTTTATAAAACTGCATCCTTTCTTATTCAGATCGACAGATAGGTGGTATCACTGCTAACACTGAAGAGCTAGTGTTCAGAAAAAGTCAGATGGATCCTTTTCTGAATCTCTTAATCAATGAAACAATTGCACACTTTCTAACTGTAGAATCACTGGTGGCGAGATATTAAAAAAACACCAACAGTGTTAAGAATCCAGATTGACTGCATTGCACTGGCATTTAAAAATAATGATGTCATTTGCATTTATGAATTGTAGTAGTTTGCTACAGACATCACAATACAGTTACGTCTTTCAAATACAAACTTTCAAGTTGTATCATTCAAAATACATAGTAGAGATTAATCAGTTGGAAAAAAAAATCACAGAAAGATTTCCGAGTAGATATTTGAACAATAAATGTACTTTTATAACTCAAGAATTTTAAAAGTTAGAAACCTATATATTATTTGTATGAACAATATATTATTTAGGGGTATGGAAATCCATTATATGGAAATCCATTAATCTATGCAGAGATAACTATTATCAGTGCTAATGGAACAAGAAAAAATATGCAAGCATGAAAAGGAATTTATATGGTTATGCTGTCAGATGTAGTGATCAACGTAAAAGCATTTACAGCACTAAAATATAGACTAGCTCTTGTGGCAATGCTGCCAATGGGTCTAGAGAAAACAGATTATTAGGATAGATTTGTTTGTTTGTTTGTTTCTTTTCTTTTCAAGTAATCTGGACAAGGAAGCCTTTCATAGAAATTCAAAAACTACTTGGTGAAAGCATGTAATAGATCATCTATCTTCATCAGTCCCTCAGAAGACCTCAAACATATGATGTATTAGGAGAAAAATCACCACCAACCACATGTGAACATGCTGAATCCAAAGATTCTTCTGAAGTATTAACCTCAACAGTAGAATGCATTTCGCTGCACCGAGGAGATATGCTATATTTCTACTGTCTCCTAAAAGCCCTACATGCCTCTGAACTGAAAGCTCAACACAATCACTGGTCGAGTATTCCAACTATGCAGAGAAAAGCAGATGGAGGGGTTTTATTGGACTAGAGATCCAGTAAACTGTATACTCAGTTTAATAAAAATTCCCTAAACATGCATTTTCTCTCTTGTTCCATTACATAATCAGATTTTTGTCAAAACAGATTAAACAATTAACATAACCTTCAGACACTGTAATCTCTAAAGAAAGAAAGTCTCTCTTCCTCCAAGTAATGATTAACCAAGCAGAGGCTGTATCCTCCCCCTGTGCCTTAGCCCTCCATGTAATACTCCCAACAGCTGTTGGGATACGAGCCATTTAGACTGATATCTGTTCATCAGAATACAGTTCTTGATGGTTCCCAAGTGCCTTTGCCTAAATAGATAGCTTTTACTGATAAATGATAACATTATGTTATACACACACTTAACACTGCCAGCAAGACACAATTGAGCCCATCACAAAAGTGCTAAGCAGTGGTAAGGTAGTTTTTTGAAGCTGATTTGCAAGAAAAATGGATTGTGTATGGCCAGTCTCATAGCAAATGCAGAAACCTTCATAAAACATTCAGGAAATTTTCATGGAAACATACCAGAAATGCAAACACGAAAAGGCACTCATCGTGTATTCTCAGATGACATAATACTCCCTGAATGTTATTGATAATGAAGCTTTTTTTCAGCCAACACTTTTCCTGTTCTTGTGGGAGTATACGTATCTTTGTGATATGTTTTCCCAAACAAAAAGCCAAAAATAAATGGTATATAAAACAGAAAATTGAGGAAGCCAGTTCACATGTATATACCTAAACAAAAAAAAAAAATATATTGGAAGCTGAGAAAGATAACTTCATAGTAAATGCATAGTGCAACCCCCATGAGATAATAAATTGTTAGAATGCCAGGAACTGCTTTTAAATCTATGCTGTAGGCATTTTTTAGTCACAAAATGTCGTTCTGAGAAAACAAAGTTCAAGATTAAAAGGTGACGTGATACTTCCTTAAGTTCTTTGTGTTTTTGTGCTTTGGGTGTCATGTTTTGAAAACTGGGACTAAATCAGTTTGTCCTTCTCCCTGTCTTACCAATATACGGAAGGCAGGTTTATCCAACGTATCTGGTTTGAACCCTCCAAAATCCTTCCACAGTATTTTTTCAGCTGTTTCTTTTCTTCTGTAAATTCATTGCTTTTATAGTAAGAAAGATATATGAGGACATAAAAAAAGTTTCAGGAGAATCTTTGGTTCCAACAATAAAACTTCCTAGGACACTAAAACGTTTTATTTGAATTATGGCTGAACTTGGTGATATCTCTGCATAAACCAAACATTTTGCAAGTGAAATATTTGCATTTCATTCAAAGAAACATGTTCATTTTTCTTTCTCTATATTCATCAAGGCTTTAGCAACTGTTTTAAAGTCTCTCCACAACTGGAAAGTAACAAAACGAACAAACAAACGAAAAAAAAAATCTAATTTGCAGAATACACTCCATAGGAAAATCTATATTTACACCTATTAATTGCTTAATTGCTTTTTCTTAGACTAGGTTGAGAATTGTTTTGACATTATATTTTTATTTAAAAATCAATGTTACATTCAAGTCACCAGCTACTGGGGAATTCCAAGCAAATGAAAAACTCATGAGGACTGTGCAATTTTTGAACCAAAATCTACTTCACGTTTCTTTTACATTGGGGGACCTAACAATTAGAGAGTGCCATCAGTGTCATCTAGAATCTGAAAGCCACATCCGGGACCCAAGTCTTCTTTAAGCACTATTAGCAAAGTTTTCAACTGTGACTACTTTCTTCTTCTGAAAACAGAGCACTGTGTGTCTCACTTTGGCATGACGCCAGCTCTTCAGGGAGAAGGGCTGGAGGACAGTTTGCAGATTGCAAGCAGTGGAACTGGGGGGAATCACAGGATTTTGGAGACAACGTGGGGTTTTGATTCTTCAGAGCAGATAGCCCCCTACCTCCTAGTGAATCAAGACTCCAGCGTATATAGAAACAAGTGATACCAGACTAAAGAGTTCACAGCTCACCAAGGCCAACGTCCTTTGTCCACGAAGTAGAAGTGCATTTTGAACAGAGAAAGCCTTTCTCCATTAAAGGTTCCTCATTCTTGTTCTCTCTCCTCTTGTGTGGAGGTTCTTCCCTGGCACCTTAGCTTGTTCATGCATGCTCCAATGACAGAGGTGGGCAGATGTGCAGATACTCCTTTTCTGTTTATCATTCCCCTGTAGGCTACCTGCAGGCATTAACATGCTCCCTGTAGATAACTTTCCTGAGGTGCCTAATTTTTCCTCTATTGTGCAAAAAATCCTGGTGTCATACTAGGATCCTGTTACAGCAACAGCACATTTAAATACTGTATCACTAATGTTACACAGTGATCTATAATCTAGTTTTTTGATGGGCTATGAGTCCTGAAACTGGGTACCCTCCAGAAAGCTTTAAAACAAGGGAAGGTAGTTTAAATGGACAATAATAAATTCAGGCAACAGGACAGAAAACTAGGGCTTGGGCAAAGCTATCAGATGGAGGTGCCTTCAAATCAGGCTCCAGGGAACCTGATTGGCTCTATGGGAAGGAAGGGAGAAAAGAAGATCTACAGGAAAAAGGTCACTAACTCCAAAAAAAAGCAAGATTTTTAATATTTAAATGTAACATAAAATATTTCACAAATCATCCTCCTAAACGTGCTAAGCCTGTACCATTTTTGTCAAAAGGAGCTTTGCTCAGTAGTAGCTTCAGTTGTGAGCACAGTGATCCTGCAATCACACAAGCTTCAACACAGAATAAAAGGCAGCACTTCAAGCATTGCCCACCCTAAAGAATACTTAAACAGGCTGTGGAGCATTCAGCTTTCAGGGTCCCACTTCAGTTTCCATCATGATAATCACAAGACTGTCATGAGCCTCAAGCCTTCTGGAGCTTTGCAGTAGGAATGTCAAGTTAGGACTCCAATCCTGACAAAATTATCTCTGCCTCTGGCATATCCATGAAAAGTACCTTATCATCATTTGGCCCATTAAATCAGTTTATTATTTTACAGGAGTCATTTACTCCTAATACTAATACCTCATCACTGATATTATTATCTGCTTCAGGAGCACAGTATGGCTGGGTTTTCAGACTTGATTGCTCAATGCGGCTTGAAGGAAAATCTCTCCACATTTTTAATTTGATTGAACTGTTCTTTATCTTTGAGAAGATGGCTGAAAATGAATTATGCTATGTCTGCCAGTAGCTGCTTGTGCTATTATCTTGTACTTACGTTATCTACTTGGTTTTTTTTTCTTTCAGATTGAAGTTTTAATTTTTATAGACTGTGATCTGAGCATTAGTATCTTAATAAATCAACAAGAAAGGATGTAATGAAAAAAGGCTAAGGACTGCTTAGGGAATGAAAGGAAACACAATAACTTTCCTTGCAGATGGCCTTTAAAGTGAATGAGCAGTTGAGATTGTCCCTGCTCAGAGGTGCCGTAGCATAAAAATACAGTGAGTGAAAACAAGCAGTAAGGCTCATGCTGTGCCCTCAGATGCACTCAGAGGACTCCCATTGACTCCAATCAGAGCCAGATGCCAAAATCTTATGGCAGAATTTAACCCCGAGCAAGCTTTTCAAAGAGCAGACCGAACTGTGGTTTCAGATACACACACGCAGTTCCCAAAAGAGCAAGAGGTTGCAAGTGCTTCACATTTCTCACTTGCTTTCCAGACATGCTTTTCTTCACCAGGGACTTCTTGTTGGCTTAAGTCTGAACTTTACTCACAGAGTGTGTTCGCAGGATGTTTACCACTGCTAAGCCCTCTATCATACACGCACACCCCTCCAAAATCAGAGGTACATAAAAATGCTTTCAATTATATCAAAAAAATACTACCATACTTCTGAAATACCTGTCATGCCCTTCACAGCTATGTTAAAAGAAAGCAGGTCCATGGTAAAAAAACACCTATCCCAGGTGCCACATAGCAGATGAAAGTGATTGAGGGGGGTGAAATTAGCATAAATAGAGTTTATTCTTTAAATACATATTCTTCTTGCAATTAATTATGACTGGTGAGGACTTGAGATTTGGACTTTTGAACAGAGCATGCTACAAATTTAACTCCACCCAGCCATTTTTAGACACAGTATGCAAGCCTAAAAAAATTCTTTCCACTTAAGACACTTATTTTTGCGTACATATTACCATAAAATTCTTGAACATTCTACCTGAAATTTTCCAGGTGATTAAACCTAATGGTCTGTCCTGTGCCAAAACAGTCCAGAAAAAAAATACAGAGTGCTAAGTGAATAAAATTATTGGGTATGCAACGTGCATGTATCCAGCCAGTTCACCTTGGTACATACAACTTAAATTTCTAAAACCAAATTTAAATAGTTATTGGTATTCCTCAAGAGCTTGTACTATCACAGCAATATCTGTGCAGAGACTTTTAAGCACAGACCATGTGTGTTTGGCAAGGGGGTGTGGATAGGGTTTTGGTACTAAATGCCAAGCCACAGAAGGATTACAGTCATACCATGAAAGATATGGAGAAAGGCAACCTCTGGTCACGCCACGCACACGCCTGGAATAGTCTCAGTGGCTTTGGGATAGTGAAGCAAGATCTGTAGCGACACCTATAAGAGTCAAGCCAGACCCATGACAGACAAAGTTTTATTGAGTTTAGGATTCCTGTAAACAAAATAACTTCAGATAAGCAGCAGGAGGAGCGGGTGGTAGCCAATTAGACTTCTCCAGGTGCATTGACCAGCTTATTGATGAGCTTCTCAAAAGAGTTAATAAATTTACTCATTTTCCCCAAAAATGTTACACTCACACCAACTTATGCATGCATTTTACAGCATTTGATGTGCGGCTTTTCCATCTGTCTCAGTTGCTACTGACAGTGCACATGTGTCTATTTGTGTCTCATCTCATACTGAAAATATGTTTAGGAGCTGAAAATCACTGAATACGCAGGTGGCATGCCATCCATGGTACAAGCGAACAGATGTGGGAGCCAAGTACTCAGGATCACGTCATGATTCATTATCTGAAGATAGACTGATATTGCACAGCTTTATGAAAATGGCGGTATTAAAAGTAGTTCGCTTCTAAGTAACTTTAATTTCTTTAAATTACTATAAGCAAAATTAATTGTTCTATTGTAAAACTTTTTATGCCTAGAGCAGAAATTATCCACTTCAAAACATCATGAATTATTTCATTTTCAACTTCCCCATTTGTTCGTAGAAATAAATTCAGATGAGACCCATAATCTTATAGATTTACCTAATGAAAAATTTTTTGTATTCTTTAACAAAGAAACAAACCCAGATATGCCAAGAAATCCTGTAGAAAGGTTTTACCCTTTAAATGTATGAGAAAAGTTCCTGATATACTATGCTTTCTGTATTTTTTCTATTTAATGTGGTCTCTCTAAGCAGGAAGTAATGAATCAAAAATAACAATTTATCATGATCACAGAAGATATATTTGAACAAGGTAATTTATCAGTAAATCCTGCTGAATTACATACACACTTACATAATGTTTAAGATGTTGTATGTACGTTAACAAATGTTATCTTTCCAAAATCTAACGTTATATGACTGTCTTTTATTTTACTGTTACTCAGAACTGAACCGACTTACTGTGAATCTTCCTTGTACAGAATTTTTTTAAAGAAAATAATACTATATCTTTCTAGTCTTCTAGCTGGTATTTTATAAAACTTCAGAATTATAAAAATTCATCTTATCTCTGCACTTATACATTCAGGTAATATTTTCTCTATTAATCAAGCTGTCTCAGTAGATTTCTGTAGTGCTGATATGTTAGTGATTCTCTCCCCTCCCCCCAAAGATATTCATCAAATCAGCAACTCTTTGTGAAGTTTTCTTTTATCCTTTTCATCAGTTTTTCTTTTTAAACAAATGGTTTCTGTCATTATGATTTATACCTGTAGTAGCTCACAGTAAAATTATATTTACTGTGTAACCGTCTAACAGCTGAGCTACGCCATGTCAACAGTCTGGATAGTTTGAGTACTGAGTCAAGACATCCTGAATTCAAAGACCAGGAGTTTGTTGAGCTCTTGACCTGGCCTTTAGGGAGTGAGAAGCCAAAACCCAAAGCCAGGAACTGAGGTTTCTATAGATTCCTGTGGAAAAGTGGGTACCGCAGGAGGTGTGCCCAAACCCCAGTGCACTAGCCAGCAGGACGTGTCTGAGCTCTGACTCCACCTGGGGGCTCAGAAACCCCACTCAGGGCTGGCTCAGGAGATGGCGATGGTTCTACAGGAAACAACACTTATGCATTTCATCTCACCTAAGCATTGACACTAGACAGTCTTGGGGGAACAGGCAGAGTGTAATAGCCATAAAAACCTTCAGTACAACAACCACAGCTCAGACCACAGAGCCAGTCTCCTCTCAGTTGCCTCCTGGCCACCGTGTGTTTGCAGGTCAGGCTTGCATGGCAAGAGGCAGGGTGCCATGCTCCTTTCCTCCACCCCAGCTCATGCCTTAGTGTCTAGGCTGTCTCCATGGAAGCCTACGTGAGGCTACTATACATAGTTAAGGAGTTAACACTGCCATACAGATTTTTTAATTGAGTAGTCAGAGCTACTCTTGTTTGCAGTCTCTTGTAGATATACGCAGGAGGATTACCTAAAGGATGGAGACATCGGTCACTCCACCTGGCTGAGCCAAGCACCAACCTCAGCATGTGCTTTTCCCTACCAGACCATCTGGCAAAAGAAAGAAAATCCTAAAGACACATCTAAGATTACCAACCCCTTATATAAATACCAGTCTGCTGACCTCTTCCTGTTTGCCTGAGCAGTCCAGGCTGTCTGTGGGCTATGCTGTAAAGTAAAATGTAATACCCAAAGGAAATCCAGGCACGTCCCGAGCGCAGTTTAAGCCCTGCCTTCGTGCCACATGCCGGGACTCACATGCACCAGTGCGATCTCTGCGCTCACCCCTGGCGCTCTGCAGCTTGCACTCCTGCAGCTTTGGTGCACAAAATTCAAAACCTACTGACAACTGCAAGTGCCAAAAATTTAGTTTTCCAGATTGTAAGAGCCTTGGAAAAAAAAGACTCTTTCTGAAGAAAAAGAAACAAAACAAACAAACAAACAAAAACAACTGGGTATTTTTTAAATTGAAAGAGAAAAAGAATTGTTTAAATTGTTCCTCCTTCTATCTCACCTCTCCCGATGTGATGTGCTTTTTGTTTTCATGCTGAACAACTGAGATTTACTTATCCTTAGCGCTTCTGCAGTTCGATTACTTTGAACACAACTACTTCAGTTTAAATCACAGACTTCATGTTTCACTACACGGAGCATGGGTGTATATTTAATTCCTACAATTTTTAACCAGATATAATTCAAAGTAGCATTAGATGCACTTTCAATTCTAGTTTTAAATATAATAACAAAATGAAGAGGTTTATCTTTTTGGATGCTTCTGGCTAAATCCGTTTAAATAAATCGATATCTACAAAGGGAAGCACAATTTTAAGGTAACTTACAATACACATAGACAAGAACAGCTCAATAGATCTGGAATACAAAGTATGTAGTCATAATGGACCAACTGGCAAGAAGTCAAGAGTCACTCACTGCACTTTATTTTTAAGGATAATGACAAAAGGAGACCATTTGCATTAAAGATTGTTGTTTAAATGAAATTTATAACATCAGAATATGCTATCCATAGAAAGATTGAATACTCATGCAACTTCAGAGGTTGGAAGACAAACTTACATAGTTTTCATTAAACACCTCATAAATCTTTCAAGTACTAGTAAAAACTCAAAACTACCCAATTTTCAAAATATTCTGAAAAGATATAGCACTAGAAAATCAAAATTTTCAAGTTATAAAAATAATTATAAAAGTTTCTCATGTGATCTTCAAGTGACCCTTTTTTGTTATAAGTATTGGATTTTTACCTGATGACATAAAGGTAAATTGTCAGATCCTCTCCTCCTTGATAAGTCCAGTCTCCCAGTCAGTTCCAAGAGGGACTTTGCCCAGAACATTACCTCCTGCTCCTCTCTCCTAAGAAGACTTTTCAATCCACATCAGCCAATTGATTATCAACACTGACACTAACCTTCAGTTGCTTTTCAAAGAAGAGACACTTGAAACAAGAATTTAACCCATCTGAATCTGGTCATTTTGAAAGAATATTTTTTTTTTCAGTGACTTCTAAAATAGTTGTAAAGTCATAATGTAAATATAAAGATTTAAAAGTTGAATGGAAAATGCCTTTTTTCCATGAAGAAATATTCACCAAAGTATTTTAGTCCAAATAAATTATAAAATAATTTTTTAAAAATTCAAGTATTTTGACTTTTTTTGTGTGTGTTCTCATCTATTTTTTTTTTTTTAAATCTGACTTCCACTAGAAAGAAGGGAGGAAGAATTCAGACTAAATTCCCCGTGTTTATTTTTCCATTTTCTAGATATTTTTCAGATAGATAGGAAAAATATGTGTAGCTTTCTCTTAATTGAAGAGAAAGTCATTTTCTGAGAGGTATAATTTTAAGAAATGGGAGTTACTTTCTTCCTCTCTTTCTCAGGAGATGAGAAGGTCTAAACAGGTAATGCTCTCCCACTCTCAAGCCAAGCATTTCCATAAATACAGGAATGTATCAGGATTTTTCTGAATTCACTCACTTTTAAATATTTAGAAGTAGTGATTTTTTTTAAAGAACACTGAGTCATACTCCCTTTTCCCCACTGAGAAAAACTTATTCATAGGAAAAAAATGTTCTGATCGTGACAGAGATTTCTGGCAAGTATGTTTAAGAACTATTACCCCATTTTTATTCACAGAAGGAAGTCTTAAGGGGAAAATATTATTCCATTTAACACCATATATTCTGCAATTCAGATCTATATTACAGGTGTATTTTTAGACTCTGGAGTCAGATAGGCATTATGAGTAACTCATTTCTGTTGAAAGGTCAGGGAGTGCAGACTTTAAATTAAAAAACAGAAATCTCTAATCACACCTTACACGTGCACAGAGCTTGTTTCACTTTACATCCAAGGATAGAATCAGCCCCTTATTAAAGAGGAGATACAAAAAAAAATAAAGCATAATACCTGAAAATATTTTTATTGTTGGTGTACAGAGAATTTCTTACAAACATCTTTGTAGAAAACTTTTTCTTTAACTATGAAAGTGGAAGTCATCTCAATCCTTAACTCTTTTGGAGCATGGTACGTAATCTGTGTAGTGTGAGCAATTTGCTACCCGGTGTGGCTAACAACATCGCCAACTGAGCAACTGTTTGGAAACAGGACTACCAGCCATTCTCAATCCCCATGTTTTTGCAAGGGTGAAGGTATAATGAGTTTAATAAGAGGGTGTGCTCCAGAAATTCAATAATTCCATGGCAATCAGGAATAAAAGGCATTGATTGCTTTGGAGATGCAAGTTCTAATGCATAGATGGCTGATTACATAGAAATCACCTATGTTTTTTGAGAAATATTTTGGCAGTAGCAGGCAGCAAAACAACAAATTAAAAAAATAAAAAAAAAAAAGAAGGGAAAATTTTCAGTGAGAGATGGACAAAATAGTCTGAGTGGCCCGTCGACTTGTGTAACAAAAAATTCATGGACTTGACTGATAAACTGTATTGCGGGGTTAGAAAAAGTACAGTTAAACTCATATTTGCAAATTGCACAACTGTATTTTCTGGCATTAACTGGAATCAGAAGCAAAATTACTGGAAGACAGGAAATTAGCTGAAATGAAAAATACACTGCTGACCTCAGGCTCTGTCCAGAATCAAATCTGGATCTTAGAAACATCTGGAAAGAAGTCAACAGTGGTTTCAATGTTCTTGAGGGTTGTTTTTTCTCTTCCTGCATAATCCTTAACACTCTAAAGAATTTAAGGAAGGCAATGTTTCAGCCTTATGTATTTTCTGTTCTGTCACTCTTTGCTGTCTTGATAAAAATACGAAGTATTGATGTGCAGAGAGAAAGACTGAAAAGAAAAATGCATATTGTTCAGATACAGTCCCAGAAGAAATCACAATACCGGACTCAATTGGTGGGGACTCTGGGGGCGATTTCTATGCTGTACTGAGTAGCTAATTACGACGAAGAATAACCCAAGGTTTATGCCCTGTGGTTTGAGAGATTGGAGTTGCCCCAGCCTAAAAAGGCAGGATTCAATTTCCTGTGTCTATGTTTCTACACCTGGTAAATTGGCTGGTATGCTCCAGATTTTAGTTGGAGTATAAATCAATAAGCAGGCGGTGTAGACAATCGTAGGTGTGGATGCAAGTGCAAACTGGAGCCCTAATTTAACACGACAGTGCAGACTGCAGTAAAGTCTGGTCTGGAGTGGAGATTCTTAACGCCAAACTTAATGCTATGACTAACCGTGTGGATTTCTACAATGAATCTATCCATAAAGTGGCACTATGAATTGTTTTATCAATGAAGCATTAAACCTGCTGCCACGATTTGTTAATCTAGAAATTCTGTATTATCCTCTTAAGTGTTCTGTTTGTCTTGCAAATAAAGTGCTATTACCATGCCTATCTAAACAGGCAGAGGAAATTTAAACAATGTTCTACTTGTTTCTTACTTTGCGGCTTTGGCTTGAACTCCCAGTTATAAAAATGGAACATGAATGACATGACAGTCATGACAGTGAAGAAATTTGTTAGAGCAGGGATTGGATTAACCTTTATAAAGCCATAAAATATAGAAATACACAGAAATTTTGGAGTTACTTATGCTTCTTAGGTGAGGCGACGTCTGGTGTTGACAGTAAATTATCACCTCCAGGAGAGCAACAGGTCACTACTGTGGGGCAACGCTATTATGGCAGGTGAGGAAGGCCTGAGATGAGGCTATGAGTAAATCATAAACACAGTCAGGACTGCGGAGCTCTTCCCTTACACACTCTAAATTATCAGCTTCAAGCTACTGTCAGCATCAGGTATCCCACAGAAGATTTCTAAAGAAAATACCTCACATATAGTTCTAACGAGTACTTGCAAACTTTGATGGGAAATCTATCTAAGATTTCCAGTGTAAACATTACTTTTTGGAGCACCTTGCTGCACAAGACTTGTTTCACTAACTCAAGGTAATTTTAAAGTATTTAATTTTCAGTACTAGTGATCAACATTTTTGACAACTCAGACCCTGGTTTAATACACTGATAGACTAAAATGGAAACACTTGTGATGTCTGTTAATACCAAAATAATATACATAAATATAGAAAAAACTTGTCTGTCTGCTTGCTTACCATCAGTCTTATCACCCACCATGTCAGACCTCTGCTGTGCCAGGTTGTGCCTCTTGTGTGAAAGGCCAAAAGGGAGACTGGATACATTAAAATTTTGGTAAAATATACTCTTCCAAGAGCCTTTCAAGACACTGTTCTCTACAGTAGTGGTTAGAGAAATGCTGTCTCAGAGAATAATAAATGCAGGATCTGTCACAGAAAGGAATATTTGCAGGCAGGACTGCAGTTCCACACCAGTGATTTCTATGATGTTACAAAGAAAAAAATCCTCTCAGGCTATAGTTACACTTGTTAAGGGTGAACTATTTATAGAAATATTTCTTTATCTATGATTTTTATTTACTTTCTGCTACAATTTTGATGATGCCATATGAGAGAGAAAACATTTCATTCTGCTCCCCAGTCCCCTCTTTTTTTGGTCTGCAAATTTGCTCTGCTTCTTAGAGCTGTGGCCATAAAGCATGCCAACATGGGTTTTGCAGAGTTCATCCGTGAGAAATGTCTCTGCAAAAGCATCAGATCCTCCTGTTCTTGAGCCAGGGAGGGTCTGTCCTGTGCAGACAACCGTGCACTCAACAGGCAAGTAGATACCACGAAAATGACAGCAACCTACAAAACCTACTCCACTAAAGTAGCAAGTAATGACATTTTTCATCACAAGGCTATTTCCTACTTCTAGATATCTCATAAATATTCATATTTACTTTTCCAGATTTCAATCTGATCACACTGCTCATTTCCTTGAAATGATTTGGTGCTCGTATCTCTCAGTTACAAAGGATCTCGTTCACAACAATCTGGTGTGCAAAGCTATAATTTTCTTTTATTTCTAACTCTCATCATTTTAAAAACCTTTCTCCCTCGGTTCAGCAAATCTTTCAGGGTCACTCAACACAACATTTTTAACCTAATGTAAGACATTATCATGTTTTAGAATAAATTAATATAGTGCTTTAAAATGCTTCTTAGACACTTCTGCTTGTTGTGTGACAGATTTGAATGCATGTTTAGCATAATTATTAAATGTAATTTATGTTTTTCATGGCTTAATATTCAAGCATGCTTCACAAAAACAGAATTTAAAAAGTAAACCATGTTCAGTAATAGCACAGATCAGTCTTGGAGACAGATAAAAGATGTTACAGCAAATGTAAGGTGCTATTAATAATGATGACAAAAGTTCGCTTGCACTTTACCTCACTCGTTTCCCTGCTGCAAAATACTGGTTAGTCATCGGAAGATATAATTCCTACCACTTCAAGGTAAAAAACAAAAGGATGACATTTAAGCCTTCCGGTTTAAGATACTGCTTTTTTTATCTAGGATTAATAAATATCAAATGTTGTCTGCTCAGCACTTTTTGAAATTGGAGACGGCACACTGATGCCTCTAGTTTCCTTTGTGACTGTCTTTTAATGAAAAATGAAAACTCAGCTATTTCAGAAAGGAAAAGTGGTTTTATAGGTTCAGAAAGTTCCCAGGAGTAAAGCGATGACTAGTTAACTTACAAGATTGCTAATGGGACTGTCTATAGTTCATACACAGAGGGAATGTCACATACCGTAAGTCATAACAAGATTTCCTCAACATTATGTGAAGTAGCCAGGTAAGAAAGAACAAATGTCAGGCCCTTGGAGGCAGCAGGGTGTTTCTCCTCTGGTGGTCGTTGTAGCAGGTTTTCCTCACAGAAGGGCTCCCTTTGCCACAGTGACATCCTATAAAGACAGAGGTGACATGCATGAAAATGAAAACCATTGCGGCTGTATTTTTCATGTATACTATATTTACCCACTGTGTATATATGAATTACATATACTTTATATAATCACTCTGGAATAGCACTGAAGTAGCTATATACAATTCGATTTTTTAAGTGTTTGTATAACTGGACTTGTAAATCATTATATTTCACTATGACCACAGTTGCCTGATCCAGAAGTATCTTTACTGTCCCCCAGATATAAATGTGAATATCTGCCTTCGTGCAGCCTCTGCAGCAATATATGTATCGCATTTCTTCCATTCTAAAAACGTCCTCAGTACTGGCAAATCTGTTCCTTTTCTGGAAGTTTCTACATTGGAGCAAATGGTCATCCTGTTTCTTCATTACCAGTCATTTTAATCCTGCTGCAGAAAACGTGGACTACAACACCCCCCCAAAATATCCTTCCCTGAACTTACTCCTTAGTCAAGGCATGTGTAGTCAGGTTTTAAAAATACATCTACTCTGCTGTTTTCTTAGCTGTTTTGCTAAAGCACAGCCCAATAAATCAAACCTAATTCATAGCTGACATTTGAGAAATAACTTTGCTGGAAATTTCTGTATGGCAGACTGTTGAATTTTTTTTTTCCTAGGGCCCTTCGAAAGTGTCTGCAAAAGCGTTCGGCTAACCTATCTGATACTGTTAGCTGATAAGCAATGAGTGTGCTTTACTAATTTCTCCTTAGGAGTATTTGAAACTCTTCAGGAACAGACTGAGAACTTTTGTCTGAAATAATCTCTTCAGGTAATCCATAAGCAGCAAAAGGCTATGTCTCAGCTCACCTCAGCAGCTAAAGTACTAATCTTGTGGATTGTGTTTGGCCACCCTAAATCCAATTAGGCAGTCGCCGACACTTTTCAGGGTACAATTCAGTTACAGGTGAGAAGGAACCGGCTCTAACCTGTTTGGTGCCTTCTAAATAATTCATTCAAGTATGGTTAAAATATCTCTGTAAATACAGCCAATTCACTATGGTCAGTATTCTGCTGAAAAAAAATTACAGAATTTTTTTGTTTGTTTCCAAAGCGCAAAGTATTCCTTCTAACTCAACCAGCATCTTAACATCATATCTCTCTTACATTAAAATTGATGTAACCATAGTAAAGAATCTCCTTTGCCACTTAATATGGTGATAAGAAAGTATAATGCGCCGTTTTAAGAGACAGTCTTTAAATATAAGGTACAATCTGTTCACCTGTCATGTCTGTCTCGGAGAAGTGAAATAAGTGGTCTAATCTCCATGTTTAGAGTAAATAGTATTTTTTTCTCAGCATTACTATATTCAACAGATCCTCTTGTTATAATTTTTGGACTGAAGCTTATTAAGGAGCATATAAACACAAAGTCCCTGAATAATGGAAACATTTACCCTTCATAGTTTATTAATTATTATCTCTTCTCTATTTACAGATAATCTTTCTTCCTACATACTGAAAGTTAAAGAAAACATTTTAAAATGCGAAGTGGGGGCTTTTTTTCCAAATCAAATATTGCAGCTTGTTCCTTGGTTGACCAGCTCCCTCCTCTCAGGCTCTCTTGTATCATTAAGTAAAACATTTTCTCACTTTTTCCACAGAAAGAAATTCAACAGGGAAAGGAGCTCTTGAGATTTGTTAAAGATGCCCAGAAAGTCTCATTTTCATTTTTCTCTCAGCTCTCTCTTTAAACAAAACCAATCTTTCAGCTATAAGGTTTTTGCTAAATCTTCATAGTGAAATTCACCCAGTGTCTGTAGAAAATTTAAATCTTTTCATAACGTGAATGTCACTTTTTCCACTAGAATTCAGGCAAAGATTTTCCCTTACTACTGTCTCTGAAAGCACATGTATAAAAATGCTACTGTACATCTTGAACTTCGGTTTCATATTCTTACCATTCTCATTAAATTGAAAATCTTCCATGCTTTTATGTGTCCTTTCCACTATTGCTATTTTTATTCTTTTTTAATAACAAGTAGTCCTTCACCACTTCTTCACTTTTTTTTTTTTGCACGTCCTTGTCACCAAGTTTCTAAATGCTCTCTAACTTACAAAAAATAGTCTCACACTTTTCCAAGTTGCTTATACTTTAGTTGCTACAAAAAAAAACCCTGACAACTATCTGAGCCTAACTTTACTCACATATTACATTATAATGAGGAAGGGGTAAGGACAGCAGAAGATGACAGTACACTTCAGAATTACTCTTTCATGCCTCTGCTTGTTCTTCGCCTCCTGGTTTGTCTGGGAAAACAGCTGCCCACCTCTCCTCTGGCAGAGGAGCACACAGTTTGGAGCTCCCCTTGATCCAGGAATCAGCATTCCCAGTGGCTGTGGGAAATTACACTTCCAGATGTTCCAGAAGCTCCCACCTCTCTGGGCAACCTGTTCCAGTGTTTCATCGACCTCATCATAAAAAATTTCTTCCTTATAACTGGTCTGAATCTACCCTCTTTTAGTTTAAAACTATTACCCCTTCTCCTATTGCTACAGGCCCTATTAAAAGGTCTGTCCCCATCTTACTTATAAGCCCCCTTCATAGCCCCCTGCTATAAGGTCTCCCCGGAGCCTTCTCTTCTCCAGGATGAACAACCCCAGCTGTCTCAGCCTGTCCTCATAGGAGAGGTGCTCCACCCCTTGGATCATTTTTGCAGCCCTCCTCTGGACCTGCTCCAACAGGTCCATGTCTTTCCTGTGCTGAAGGCTCCAGAGCTGGACGCAGTATTCCAGGTACATATGTGAAGTATGATGTAAACAGAGATGAAGATAAATATAAGAGATGATTTTCCTCTTTTACTGTCCTTTTCATAGGAAATGTAGAAAGAGTATTGTGCAAACATCATGCCAAAATGTACTTCTCTCTTTTGCGGGGAATCCCAAATTAATTAGTCCAATTTAATTAGCAGGTAGGCCAATACTTTTCTTCCCTAGTTAAAGAAATTCACATTAAAGCTCCCTCTTGATTGTTTGAGATTTTTTTTAAATCGGAAATGGTGTTCCACAGAAGACTGACCCTTTAAAGAAAAGAGCTCTCCACACCCACAATTTTATCAGAGGAAACAAAGCTGGAAGGAATACTGACAGCAACATACAGACATGCTCAGCTGAGCATAAATGCCTAATTAAGGTTCTATCCCCAGGTATGTCACTTCAAATAGATAACGAAGCAAGAAGTGAATCCATTCCATATTTTGTAGCACACATGATGCTAAACACACACTTGTTACTAAGATTTGGTGACTCAAAAGGGCAACCATGCATATCACACACATCTCAATACCTGTTGCTAGTTACTGCCAACAAACTTTTCCTTCACTCACCCTTACAGCCTAAGGGTATAGCGACATCTCGCATGACTACAAGTTCAGTACTACATGGGTTAGTAATAAAGTGGGTTTATAATGTGCCCTCTGCTTATAACTTTCCCACTACTTATCATTCATGAGATGATCCTTGCCCAATGAAAGTACAGGTTTTGTCTGTCTAAGGCCTAATACATAAAACTCTGCTCTATTTCTGTGTATGTCATGGACACTAGACCAATGCATCCTCTTTACTAACAGAAACACAGGTTTCTGACACCACAAAACCACCCTTCCCCAGTAGTCAGTCTTCTCCTACCACTGTCAAGACCTCTAATTGATACAGCACGTAGGGAGAAATTACTCAATAAAGGTGACAGGGTTCTGGCTGAGGGGTATGTACACTGCCTGGAGCTCATCAACTGTGCATCGCACACATGTCCCTGCATGTGCTTGTAGCTATGTTACAACAATAGCTGCCAGTACACTGTATTATTGTAAGTAAACACAATTCTGAAATGTGCTGCTAAAGTCTGGACTTTACAGAAACTTACACCTTTCCTGTTTCTTCACAGTAATGTTTCGGGTGCTTTTTATAATACACAGTAAATCATTGGTTTTGCCACTTCTCTGGACTAAATTTGCACCCAAAATTCTCCCTGAAGTCTAGTCATCAATCTGAGTACCCCTGCAGGCAATCCCAAGTGTCCATGATATTCTGTAGGGCCTATGGGTGCCAAACCAGGGAACTGTCATTTTTGTCTCCTTTATAAAATCCCAGACAGAATTCCATCAGCCTGGGACACGCTATACCTATCAAGACCACAGCAAATAATTCAGTGCTGCTTTGACACAAGAAGAAATGAGAACTAGGGGCACCTAGGAATTTCTGGTTGGAATAAGATCAGAGAGCTTTAATAATTACCTACAACATGCAAAGAAAAGCTGCTAGGAAAGGTGGTGCCATTTATTAGCTATGCATGGCTTCATAATAATGTAGTTAAGCTTTCGTCAGCACTTCCACTGTTTTTCTTGAGATGATAATCTAGCTAAAGGCTGGGAAAGTTTCTTGCCTGATAGGAAGTGACTTAACAATTTTTGAAGACAAAACCTATGACAGTAGTGAAGTGAGAGTACGTGAAAGGATTTGCTTGGTTTTGCTTGCTTACATGTTGACATGGGTTTTTTTAAGCTTTCCCTTCTGAATGCCTGTGTTGAAGATTTTCCATCAATACTTGCTTTCTGTGAGACTGCTGAGATGCTTGAGCTAAAGGTGCCCCACGGAGTACCCACATGCCTAAGCTCCGCAAAAACACACATAAATTTTTGCAGCGACACCGACCACCAACCAGAGACACCACCTTCACTTTTAACACATGCAGTGAAGGTCACCACGTAGCTCAATAGACCCCAACAGCAGGGTTATAGACAGCAGAAATGTTCAGTACTGTGTCAGTACTACTATTGTAACATTTTACCACGGCTGGAATTAGATCAGTTTATTTTTATTTTATTTCCTGTAAACCCAATATAACTGGTTACACAAATATTTTCCCTGTTTCTGATTTTAAAAATTAAATGTTATAGGCTATCCTAACTACTAAGCTTTGCTTGAAGCCATTACCCTTGAATTTTAGAAACAAACTCATTGCTACATTTACAGCTTAGACCACTAATGAAATGCAAAGAATTTGTGTAATCGAAATCAACCAGGTAATGGAAATAACCGGGTAATGACTATTCATAATTATACTACTGATCTCAAAGGAGACAGCTGTGGCACTCATATAGAGATTTAATTTTAGTGGCTTTGTTGAAACTAGTAAGGGAAAGACTGGGGTTTAAAACCGTAATGGCCTAACAAACCATAAGCTGATAATGAATGGAGGGAAACATAATTTAGCGTTGACATGAGGTACACCTCTTTTTTAATGAATCAGGTTTTCACATTGATGTGATGCATCAATTTGGTACAATCAGAGTACATTTCTACTAACTAGAAAGAAAAATCATTTTGATAGTTATAAATGATATTTCATGAGACAAACGATTTTAACTGAAAAAATGTGGGCGTGTGTATGTGTGCATGTGTGTACACAAGGTTAAGTATAGATGATGCAGTAATTTAATGTATAATGTAATGTTTCGCAAATGGAGGTAAGCCAATGAAATACTGAATAACAGATTTATTGTCGGGTCAGGAATATTATAGGTATTTAATGAACCACATTGATGACTCTATTATTAAGCTGATTTGAAGTGAAAATTATATTAAAAACAACCTTCAGAGCTTTTCTACAAGATGATACCTCAGGGCCTGTCATTCATTTCACTTCCAATGCTACAAGACTGCTAAAAAAGATTGATTTTTTTGCAACTGAGTTTTATATTAGCAATAAAGATGATCTGTTTTCTTGTTTTTCTCCATACGAAAAATACAACTTAATGCAATAAATTCTTGTGGGACAAACCTAACAAAACCAGCCATTGTAAAAAACTGGGGATTTAGCAAATAAGTTCCAGAGTGAAACTGTACTAGATTTTTTTCCCGGAGGAAAGGGAGGTTTTTGTTGATGTTTTTAAGTTTACAGGCCTCATTAAATTCTATGAAGGATTTTTACATTTAACATGGGATTGTGTCTTTTGCCATGTAGATAATATCAAAACAATGGGCTGGAACTTGCTATTTTGCTAACTCTTAGGCTATGTCTGTGTTAGTAAATTGGACATAGCCAGAATTTTTCTCTGGCACCAAGACCAGCCAAAACAGAATGACCTTGAAGACATAGGTAAAGTTTCCTACAGAAGAGTGTCCTCATCCAAACCACCTTTGGGAATCACCACAACCATACCTAAGACCATACTAACAGCTTACTAGTACAAACAAACAACAGATTCCCACTGCCCCAGAACATTACTTGCTACTGTTTAATTTATCAATACATAGCATTATGTCCTGGAATCCACAGATTTGTAAAGTTCCTTATTATATGTCTTTTTCTGTCAATTATTCCCTGTTCCTTGTGATATGAATAGAGCCAGACTATTCTAGCTAAACCACTGAGATACGCTTCCTTACATGAAAGAAAGTCAAAAAAGCATAATGTTGATGCAAGTATTTAAATGGGCAATAGGTGTTCATCATCCTTATGCCATTGACTCTACTTCTGGCCTTCTGTTCCAAGACTAAGAATCTGAGGAGAACAGTTGTTTGGAAGGGGTTGATTATTCATTTATCATTAGTTTGATTACATAAGGTTCAGATTTCCTAAGCAGTTCCACCTGGGCTTGTTTGTGCTGTTTTGGGAAGACTCTGGCTCCTCTGCTCTGTCTACTTTGAGACCAGGCAACTTAGCAAGAGGCACACTGATCTCGATTCTGTTGCCCAAACATAGGCACTGAAAGTCATCCAAAGGCATGGTACACCTCCTCATCACAGACAGAGATTTTGGATCCCAGTGGCATCTCAAGGACACACTAGAGACGTCTATGTTTCAGCAACTGAATTGAGACCTCTAGATTTCAAGACAGTGTTAAAACACCAGGGCTTTGCATACATTCAGATAAGTAAAACACGCTACACAGCAAAGATTTCAAGATTTTCCATAGATTGCTTAAACAAATCTCTACAGGTTTAAGTACCAGAAAGCAGGCTTAGGATGGATAAGGTTTGCATATCCTGGGAGCATTTACAAAATTTTCTGAGTTATCTTACCTCAAGAACGTCATTTCACAGGGATGCCTCCTTATTGCATTGTTTGCATTTCCCTAAATGTGCTTTTAATAAAAATCTTGGAGAATAGGAAGTCTCTGCCTGGAATGTGCCTGCTACGTGGTCCCGGGAATGACTCAAGTCTGTATAACCAGCGCGTGACACTTGTGTGAAATGCGCCCCTTCTGGGAACGTAATGTGAGGAAACAGGTGCCTCACCTCCAGCATCATGTCACAGGGCCTTGGCCTCAAAGTACGTCTAAATACAAAACTTTTCAATAAAAAAAGCAAGGAAGAAATCAGGATAAAGAATGCATTATGCTACAAAGACTATGTACAGTTAACTCAGGAAATACAGTTAGGAATAACAAACAATGGATCCTAGTAACAGAATATTGTGCATCCTGTTTTCTATGCAGTGCCCAGCTGTCATTGCTTTATGCTGCGGCAAATTCAACAAAAATTCTATTACTATCAATCTACAATTACTATAAAACGACTAATTAAATCCACATTTCAAATTGTCTGTGGAATGAGAATCCAACATCTTAAATAAAGAAGCTAAAAATGGAATAGCATAACTAAACATTATACATCTGTTATTTTTCCTTTTTCAAATGTTTAATTCATATTTCATAGGATAATGCTGTAGCAGATAAAACTACTTACTATTCAACAAATTAAGAATTCTGATTAGGTATTATTTATAGTGCAATGTTTCTTATATGCCTTAGTATTCTTTATTTCAATGACAGCTATAGAAAGAACAAAAAAGAAGGCATTGCAATACTTTTTCAGATACAAATAATTAGAATCAAACCTGAAAGATGATAGCTAAAGCTCTTGTCTATAAGCATCCTATCCCATTCCTATTCTCTAGAGACTATCCTACAAAGAAAGAAGCATTAAAAATACTCAAAAAGGGTGCTCAAAAGAGAGAGAGTGTGAAATAAAACAGACCGGGGGCTGACAAGAGTGACAAGAACAGAGAGGATGAGAGTCCTTCTCTGAACTAAAAAAAAGTCAGACTTGGAAGGAGGCAGAAATCATATAAATAGATTAGTGGCTTATGGTATGATTTCCCAGTCATTGGTTCTAAATAAACAATACTTTACTTTAAAAAGGCTGCGTGTCACTGGCAGCGCTTGCTGTGCAAAGACATAGAGAAGAATAGTATGCTTTCACTTTTTTCTTTTAAGTCTGTTTGCTCACTTGTTTGCTTTAAGACAGACACATATCAGCTTTTGAGGGATAAACTCTCCATTAGAAATGTTTGCTGGCACCCACTGTGAGTTCTTCTGAGAAAATTCTGATTTTATAGAAGCCACAACACCCAGTAGGGGACAAAATCTTGCCTCGACACATCACCTGATCATCCAGCCTTCAACCATCTCAGAACACACTGAGCTGAGGCACTTGCAGCTGCACAGTCCCACAGCCTACGGGAAGCTGAGTTTGTCTGGGAGCCTTAGAGGTCTCAGCAGGAGACTAATTTCAGAAGTTCATCCTTTATCCAAACTTCCTGATTTTGGGTATTGCCATAGAGCAATAGAGTGACCTCCAAAGCCTGCTGAGCTCAGGTGTAGGACAGCTTCAGAGTCCAGCTCCTGCTGAGCTGGAATATCTTCCTTCTGGTTTACCCCACGCTGACCCCTGGGCTTTGGTTACCGCTGCCATCGCTGCAAGGGACAAAAGCACACACAAGGAACTAAGGCTTGCTGTGGCGACTATGGGGGAGGAACTGAATCTCAGACTGATCTGTGGGAGGGAGAAATCCCCATAACAACAAAGTTTAATATGTTATTTTCAATTAAAATCTCAAAATACATAAAACATGATACATTGAAAAGATTAGCAAAAAATCAGTACTCATGTGGCAGTAGTTCATATTTCTTCACTTTGGCATATCAATTCAGTAGACAAAAGGTGGTCTGTAACTCAAGTTCCCCAGTCCAGAGAGATGTCAAACTCCTGCTGACAAAGAGAGAGAGAAAAGGCAAAAAAGTGAAGTTGGGAATGAAACAGAAAACAAAGCTCATGGCTTTGCACAGGCAGAGTTAGGGAAGGGGATAAAAAATATTCCTCCAAAACCTTTCTCTTCTGCTTCTGCTTCTATGCATGCTGCTTCACCAAAATTGCTATTACTCCATTTCCTTCAAAGGCATCTCAGACCCCCAGACATAGCCACGCTGGGCAATAAGTTTATCATCAATATAAAACTGAAGCTTTAACAAATATCCTCTCAGGAATTAAAGCTTTATGAGAAGTTAAACAGGATGTTGATGTAAGGCATTCAAAGAAGAGGTCGAGAGATACATTTTCTTCAAGTAGTTTATTCATTCAGTTCCTGTCAACTACCCAACTATTCATACAAATGTACTTGCTTTATAAGAGGTTAACATAGATGCTCCCATTTGTATGATTCTTGCATAAGTTAAACATATTTGGCTGCTTGAAACCTTGGAGAGCTACTGTAAGGTCTGCCAAAGCAGGGGTTTTCTCTCATCTCACCTCTTTTCTGTCACAAACAAGACGTCACAAACATACTAAAAAGGCTGGAACTTCATTAAGCCTTTTTTCTTCCTCAGAAACAAACTCATGGCAACAACTCGTAACAACTAAACCCAGGAAGGAACAAAGCACAGCCAAAGCAGAGTCAGTGAGATAAGAGATGTTCCCCAAGCGAACATGCAAAACGTACTAACTGTAAAGGGGAAGCAAATTATTCTTATAAGATGCCAGCATGTAAATTAAGTCTGCCTGGGGGAAGATGAACTTGTGAATTAATTATAGGCAGGTTTTCAACGTACAGTTTGTGCACAGGTTTAGAAACAGGTATTTACTCTTCGAACACCTCCTTCCAGCATAGGGTATATATGCCGTCTGTGCTTTGAAAGGAGCCAGGCTTCAGTGATGAGAAAATACTTATGGTATAGTAACTGTGAAAACTCTGAAACTGGCCTATTCCAAATCATTTCGCTATGATCAATACCTAAAGGTATCTGTTTGCCACATTACCGTATTCTGTTATGTAGTGCCACTATCAATTTGTAATATCCTCTCAGAATATGATAGTTTTGTTTCAGTGATATAATAATCTGGGGACTTGTACAGAAGCAATGGTATGGTAGGAACAGGCAGTGCAAATGAACGCTGGGCTGTGAGGAGCACACAGAATTCCTGCCTCAGGGAGGCACGAGGCCCTGAAATACCCAAAAAGAGAGAGTCGGAGAAGAAGGAGTGTCCAAAAAGTGAAAAATACGTGACTTACCAGAGGCTTGGCACAGAGGGAAAGTTGGTATACAAAACTTCTCAAGGGAAAAGAGGATAAGAAAACTTTATGCAGGAAGAGGAAACCCAAGGTATACACATAACTCATGGTGAGGACCGGCTTGCAAGCAGGCTCTGAAATGCGATGTGAATACAGTGTCATCTGAGAAACGAAAGCACACATACTGCATGAGTGCAATGAAGCATGCATCCCTTTACCTGTCTAAGAAATCATTAGCTGTATTCTTGTTGAGGATTGAGAACCAAATACACAGTTTTTCTGTTACAGCAGTTTTTCCCTTCAGACACTTTACCTTCACTTGTAAAGAAGCAAGTAAAGAAGTCTTCTTGTAAAGAAGACTTTTTCTTCTCTATCCTGAGCATCAGGGTGCAGCAAGTGGGTCCTGCCCCACAGGCATGGGACAGCGGACACCTGCCGGGCAGGGTCCTCACTGGCAAGGTCCCATAGGCACAAGCAGCGCAAGCAGAGCTGGACCAGCGTGCACGATCAGGGTCAGACACAGCCCAGTGTTCGCCAGACACGTCCCCAGTGCTGAGGTGGGTCCCAGGTCAAATCAGGAAGTCAGTCAGCAGCTCAGGGTCTAGAAAGAAAAAATAAATTACGTAATAAAACACAGGGTGCCAGAAATTTTTAACATACAAGAAGAGCCACTTGCTATTAAACAGGACTGCAGTGCTCCACGGAAGAGTTAAGAATATTTTAAAAGATGTTTAAAGTAGAGTAATGTGCTTAGTGTGAAGGATTCTGATGTACTTACCAAAACAAACAATTAGGAATATTGACTGATTCCAGTTACTGAAAATTAGATAAATATCTTCAAGCCTTTAGGTAATTATTTGAATTTAATCCTGTATCAGTAATGATTATCTATTCTCTTGGCAGCTTGTTTGAAACTAT
This sequence comes from Dromas ardeola, assembly GCA_013398915.1. Lineage (NCBI taxonomy): Eukaryota > Metazoa > Chordata > Aves > Charadriiformes > Dromadidae > Dromas > Dromas ardeola. Next base: position 54,894 of record VYZM01000318.1, on the reverse strand, counting down.
CAGGGTCAGCTTTGAACACTTAGAGGTGGCATTCATCTGCCTAATGCAGACATCCATATGAGCTAATCACCAAGGCTTGGTCTACTGTCAATGGAAATCTGTCTAGTCAGTGTAGCAGAGACATGATTCATCTTATCCTAAGTACATACATAGAATAGTTAGGAGGAATTGCAGCCAAAAAGTGCCTGTTTCCCTTCATTAGCTATAAATGGATCATAAGGAGAACAGTTCATATATAGATGAGTACACTGCAGACCTCTGAGGTCAGAAGAAATGACTATGACTCTACGCGCTCACATTACAAAAGAATATGACTTATTCCCTGAAAATGGGATTGGCTGGCCAAAGACACAGCACCTGATTTAAGCTTACTCAAATCATTGAAAAAGTACACCTCAGCAATTTGGATCAGGTGTTCCATGTGTATAAAACCTGAAGCTGTCATTGACTGTCTAGGGAGATCCTTCCAGGACACACAACATACCTGTATGGTGATTTTTAAGCTATGAAACCAGATCTCTCAGAGTATTAAATTCTGAGTTTTTCTCCTCTCTTGTATGCAAATGATGATATGAGATGTTTTCCCCCAATTCACTCTATCTAGCTGAGAGAAAAAAAAAATATTTACACTCACATATGTGATTCTAGGTCACCTACAAAGATAATTTTGCTATATATTCTTCAAAAAAAAAAAAAAAGGAACTAGAAGCAGAACTGTACTGAGGAACCAGGCAAACAGGCAGCTAAAAGCCAGTAGTCAGGCATATTCACTTTTGAAGTCTCATTTTCATACAGTCACTATCCAGATAAATAGTTTTGCTTTCTTACTTCATATTTCTAAAGCACTTAAACCAACAAATAGGGCAGCAGTATATGGGACCGTTGTTATCATGGCAGATGGCTTGCCCACTGTTTGTTCACTATAGTGCTGGTTAAAATGTCAGCACGCAGCAAATAACAGTAGCAGAAGCATTACTGCTTGCAGAAAATGTAACAGCTGCTGGTCATTGTGTTATTCGTATTTCATATTCAAAACGAGAAAAAAAGGGGGTTTTTTAACAAGTTTTCTTTCAACACTCACCATTTAATTTGATCTGGTCATGGTACTTTTCTTAAACGTAGGTGTACTCTATATAATCAAAAATACAATGCCACATTGCTATGTAGACATTCTTACCAAGTTTAAGTCTTAAGGTTTGGGGAAAAAATATGAATCAAATTTAACCAGATAAAAACTACCTGTAGAGCTCTGAACAAAATAGTTTGTGCTGACAGAGTATGAATTTCTAGGCATAATTTGACAAGACCATCTGCACTGGCACAAAGACATAAACCCCTTGTGAAAACCTCCCACCAAGTACAAAGTTAAAAAAAGTTTCATTAGATCTAGTTCTGCTGTATTCTCCAGGGAAAAGAAGATTCCAAATATTTCTCAGAACCTCCTAAAGACCTGTATATGAATATAAATAACAAACACAAGTCACTTTTTCCTCTTATTCATTCAATCTGCTTTAATTCAGAGCTGAGGAACTTCTGCTCTACTTTGGAGTCTATGCTATTCTCTCCTCTTTCTATCAGATTCCTGAACAAGTCGTTTTCCCATCATTAAATTTCACACTGTACATATTTGCATTGTCCCATCACTGTGTACTCTCTGTTTCTCTCTTTATCTTCCTGAAAGTTTTCCTTCCTGAGGACTTTTAGCAGAGTCTTCGCATTGGATCCTCCCCGTTTCCCACATGCCTAATGGTTGGTTGCCATAGGCTTCACCCTTAATATATTCTAAATATTTCCATTTTCCTTTCCTGACAATGTTAAAGGATTGATGAAATTTCTAATAAATCCGAGCATTTGTTGTAGATTCTTTCCATTTGCTACTTAGTTTTTCTCTGAGATGTTAACTTTCAAACAATTTAGACATGTTTATCCCTTTGATATTTCCAAATTTCACATCCATATGTTGAAGTGGATACAGTATCTTGATTGACAATTTGCAGTAGGTCTGTCTTAGGGTTGTATATTTTTCTATGAGCCAGTCTTATTGAAATCAGTAGATACACCAGTGCCTTATCAGCTTGTGATAGTATTTCCTGCTGAATTACCCCATTGTCGTATATATTACTGTCAGAGCATGTGAAAGGACTCACCCTTTGTTGGTCTTTTCCTTCTGACAGAATGCTTGGGTTGAGTGTTTCTGAGACAAACCTGAAAAAATCTGACAGTTTTAGACGGAAGAGTAGATTGGCTGAAGGCAATGATAAGAATTTCAGCCCCATTGGTCTCTGTAAGTGCCCACCAGTGGCAGAAATAGTTTGCATTTAGTATAGGGAAACATCTGTCTCTGGACTACCAGCTTTGAAATGGAAATTATAATGGAAACTGCTGATATGTTACTTGCAGCTCAAGGAAAAGCCATTATATATCAAACATATACATATATATAAATATATATATATATACACACACAAGGAAGAGCCCTGCTATAATCAATTTACAAAAAATACTGGAGTTTTATACTCCATCAGATTGATTTTCAACACAAAACATTGCTGGAAACTACTTAGAGTCAGTGCAGTTATGGTACTGCACACTGTTTTCTAGTGTCTTCTGCTTGTGTATGGTATCTTGTAAAACAGATTATACCATGTTCTCTGATGAAAATTCAGTTCATTCTTTTACCCTGCCTGTCCTTAAACACAGATACAATGGCCCTCATTGGTTCTATTAGTACACAATAAAATAAAAATGTTAATAAAGCACCTAGACTGAGGTCAATATTGTTCACGCATCTTTACAAGAGAGCCATAAATATATGCCCCATTTTAGGAGAACAGTTTTAATGAGGAAAGCATTTCATTTTGCGAAAATATGGTTTATATAAATTGTGAAGTAATGGATGTTTGATAATTTCAGTACATTCCCACTCCCCATCAACATTATTTTGTGTTCTATGTGTAACCCACAACCCCAAGCTTGAGCCTTGGAGGCTGTAATGCAGGTGCAAGAGGGGTGCAAAATCATTCTAATGCTGAAACTTATTTTCTAGGAGAAAATAAACACAAAGAATCGATTATCCTTATGCTATTCTGATATGTCACAAGGGACCCTAATCCAAAATAAAGCCTTCCTTGCTAAGGAGTAAAATGAGGTTGTGAGTGTGCAAATGGAAAGGTACAATAAAGCTTCTGTGATGATCTGAACCCCACCCTGGGCTCTATGAAAACAGCTATTGGCAGAGAGTACAATATCTGGTTCCAGCTGTCAAACGAAACCTAAATTGCAGTAAGCTGGTAACCATACACTCAGCATATATCTCAGAAAGAGAAAAGAAAGATCTTTCCCTTCTCTGACCGAAAGGATTTTCAGTCTCAGTCCTAATTGCAGCTGTAAGCACTCTGAGAAGCCAGCCTAACACTTCCTAGCGACCGTTAAAGCAAAAATAAACGCATCAGTAACAGTTTTCTTGAAGGGCTAAAATGAACTACTAAGGGTAAGAATAATTAGTTGAAAGATGTTACACTGACATATGTTGTCCCTTTGTATCTCACTGCAGCAAAATATTTCTTCACTCCCTCTCTCTCCTCACTTTTGCTGCAACTTTACAACTATTCAGATGTATTAAGTGCTTGAGATTACATTAAATTAACCATGCAGTACAGTGGCTATTATAGTCTATTGCTATAGCCCAGCAAGTCAGGCACCCTAGTCTTCTCGCTCTGTGGTAGTTGCTAATAGATGATGATTTTTCGACGGCAACCACTGTAGAAAGCTCCCTGTGTATTTTCCAAGTCTCATGCAGAGCAATCATTGCTCCAGCATTGGAAGCCAGCTGCCACTGAGAATACTACCTCGATTTCAGAAAGGTTACCATAGCAGTGCTGTTTTACAAGAATAAGGAAACCCAACTCACCAACTCGAGCTGTGCAGGAATAGAAGGATACTTATCCACGCAGTGCACATAGAGTTACTGTGCTGCCAGAAGCAGCACAGCTGTGAGTACACCTTGCAGGCTTGTTAGATTTGCTGGGAAACCCGTGCAGAGACGAGTTCTGAAGTACCTACACAACTTGTAGTGCCACAGGCAACAAGTTCAGAGCTGACTCAAGTATGTTGGCACTCTGATGCATATATGGACAGTCAGCTGTCCAGAAAAAGGATAACTACAAACCAGCAGTGTTAAACATCTACTTATTGTTTTAATCTTTTCATTCCAAAGAAGTCTAATAAGGTACCTATTTGACTTCTCAGTTGTTCTGGAATGGGATGTATCAGCATTTTCTGCCATCAGTTCAAAGACACAATTATTGCTCTAATTTTTTGTTCTGGTTTAGCATGAAATAGATCAGCAGATGTACATACCTTTCAAGTGAGAATCTTCAATACTTGTGAAATTAGCTATGATTTTTTTTTTTTATTGCTGTGCTTCTAAACTATTCTGCATATGGCTATATGTTTTCAGTCTGATTTGCCAAAACCAGTCTTTAATGTATAAATGGTGACGCCGGAATATTATTTAATAAATAATGAAAAGGCGTACAAATGTTACAGTTGCGCTAAATATAGCTAAATGTCACATGCACAGTTTCTTCTTCATCTGAGGACAATTGCTTTTGTTGGTAGGCTGGGAGACACACAAGACAGAAACCATCACCCCAGAGGCTCAGTTGCACATTTGAAAACAAAACAGCACTGACTGCTCAGACAGATTCATAACTTCAGAAGTATGCAAAGAGAACCTCGCCTTTGTTCTGGACATAGTAATCAGAAACAGAAATAATGATGATAAATCGGTCAGTGTTTGTGAAGCTATTTTTCTTGATATAACATCCAGAAGAATAATCACAGTTAAGGAATCTTGCTAAATCTTTATGCAAATTGTGCAAAATCAGTTTAGTCCAAATTTCCATGGAAATCAAAGCAATTTACAAATCTAAATTTGGCTTCCACTGAATCATTCACTTCTCAGGTGCCAACAAAAACTCCAGGCTATGAGACGCTGACAGTTCTGGTCTACCAGCAAGACTGTCTCTAAAGTTACCTTCACACAAAGCCTGCATAAGTTTAAGGGACTGATGCAATCCCACTCTCTGTAAAATATTTTCTGTTTCTAAATTCAGAAAGAGAGAAACATAAATGTTTGATTTTTTAAATAAAATGTGAGGACTTTAATTCATTTCTTGCTGAGAATCTCATCGAGTGTCTACTGTCTTTTGGAAAAGACATAGCTCTTTTTGTCCAAGATGCACCTGCTCTTTCTCTTCAGTTATTGGTTTCATTATGTTTTCTAAAATGGCACCCTTAATCTCAGCTCAAACTTTGTAGGGATTATCTGTGCAAGATTGCTTCACTGGCTTCAGAGATCACCCAGTTTAATAGTTCTAACTACCTTTGGTTCTGCTGGTATTTGACTGACACAGGGAATATGCATTTATTTTACTGGATCTTTTCCACCCTTGGTGATTCTATGTTCATCGTTCTGCTTCCAGACACTGCCTCTCTAACCCACTCTTGCTCTTATTTGTAATGTGAACAGAGAAGTCTCTATTAAGTGGGTGTGGAGCACGCACATCTGTTTATGGTTTAGTGAAGGATGACTGTAGTTCAGGATGTGATATGGCCACTAATCAAGTCATGAGTAATATACCTTGGAGAACATAAAACAACATGAATTACTGAAGCACCAAAGATGTTTGTAGATGAGACTCTCAGGGCATTAGCTCAAGTAGTGCAGCTTACTTCAAAACCATAGAGGCATTTGTGGCTTTATAAGTCTGGTAAGAAGCAATAGAAGCGGTTCTTCATAAAAAGTGACCTTTGGGCAAAGGCACCTCTCTGCTTAGCATCTCTTTAAGCAGGAGTCACAAGCAGGTGTTCAGTTTGTGGCACTTGGTGGAGATTTTCTATCTGGGTAGTACCATTGAATAACATCAGACTGCATTAATCATGTATCAAATACCACCGCAGTGATTTAGCTTTGCTCTTACCACAGTGGACCACAAGACTGAGATACTTTGCTCTGCACCTTTACTTTCAGTTATTAGTTGAATTGGTGAATGTTCAGGCTCTCTGATTTACGCATACAAATGCATAAGGGAACCTGAGAAAAATAATGAACGAGAATCCTCCCTCACCACATACACTGCGTTCCTGGGGGGATTTTGCAAGACATACAGCTCTTCAAACTCTCAGGAGGATCAAAGTTTGTTTATTTTAAGAGAGAGTAGTCTCAGAGGGCAAATTGTAAACTGTGAAGATTAACAAGGAGTTTTTCAAAGGCGTAGAGGGAAGTCAGATGCCTAACTCACATTAAAAGTCAATAGGAGTTGAGCATTTAATCCCATTAGTGTCTTGGAAAAGCTGCTTCTGAAAAGAAACTTTTATGCTCTCATTGAATTTTGAAGGAGTATTCTGAAAATTCCTGAGTGGACTTGAGTTTCAAGTTCCCTGCATAACTGACCAACAGTCAAAGAGTGTTTTTTTTAAGCTATACAGCAGCTGGGATAAAATGCTAGATATATATGAGGTGTTTTCACCCACCATCTGTCCTCCCCTCATATACGAAACACCCCACTATGTGATGACTGACCTCTCTTTTGTAAAGACAATTGATCACCAGTGATACTGCTCTCCCTTCCCCTTACCAGCTGTTTTCCTTCCTTGAGCACTGCCTTTTGATGAGAAAAAGGGTTTTTTTCAGCTTTCTGGTCTTCTTTCACTAGCTTTCCTCCAGCATAATGCTTGCAAACCACCTTTCCCTATCACTTAGGTGTACTCTTATTTTCTGTATCTGTGTTCACCCACAGCCCTCCGTAGCAAAGGTATCATACCCTCCCCAAAGGGCTGCTCTTCACTTTGTAGAGCCAGCTAGGCAAGCTCTACCCATTATTCATAAAGCTTTCCCAGCAGTTGCTCTGTATTTACTCACTATACTTTAATCCCCATGAGCTCACACACCTCTCATTGTAATACTGTAACTGTTACTTAGAGCTCTGAACATGAAAGACATTTATTTATCTGGCTGCTGCCTCATGTCACCAAGTTTAAAGAATATATGTACCGCTTTCTCTGACATTCTCTGTTTGGAAGCCAAAGCTGGAAACAGATAGCATGGAGATTAATCGTCTAAATCTGTCATTTCAAGGAGAAGGAAAGAGAACATACATTCATGACCCACATTTTTATGCTACAACAATCGATTTTCTCTAGTGTAACAAAGCAAAAGGCTCAGGGATGCTGAGACATAAGCTTTGGTTGAATCCTGCACGTTGGCAGAGCAAGGCACAGAGCGCCAGGCGTGGTGCTCAGCTGAAGCACGCCCCTGCAGTTGCTGGAAAGCCCAGGAGCCGCCTCTAGGCAGCAGAGCATTCCCATTAAGGCCAATCAGTCTATCAGGTTTCATACACCCCCCCCACCAGAGAAATTTGTCAACTGAAAGCAGCAGGGAGAAAATCACACATCCAGAAGCGGGAGACATCCCCACAGACCCAGCACACTGGACAATTCAAGACTAAGGTGTGCGGCTGCAAAGCAATATTCTGGAACCTATCACCATATTTTCCCCTCTGCTTAACTTTCTGCTGCGTATTTCATTGATGATACCTCCACGACTGTTGGACCACTTGCAGTCTGATAAACTGCGTTTGACAAGCCCTCGCTGTGCAAGCAGGCACGGCTCCTTCTCGTTTGTTGGTAACTATGTCAATGGAGGAATATGGGCATCACCAGTCACACTAACATTTTAGGCAAAGAGGAGGGTGGGGAGTTAAAAAAGGACACCTCAGCCACACAGACACACTTTACATAAATAAATACCCCCAGATCTTAAATAACCTTTGCCATATGGCTTCAGTGGGGCCTACAGAAAATTCGTAAGTATTTTCCACAGTATTTTTCACACTGTCCTCAAAATATCATCAGTTAAGATGATATTTTAATATGAAAAATTGGAAGCACTTTTTTTTTTTAAAGAAAAATTAAACTGTTCTAATTTTCTGCTCTTTACTTTCCTCATTTCTTAGCGAGGAAAAGAGGAAAGAAAAGAAGAGATACATGTTTTCCAAATTCTCTCCCTTTTTCCTATTTTTCTGTCTTTCCCAAGTAAGAAAACATAAATTGATGACAGAAGGACTGTTTTCACCACCACTCACCACTTAACGTTTTTCCCTCTCCCTTCTTTTCTTTCAGTGGAAAAAAAAATGAGTATAAAACCACAGCATAGGAATGTTCGTACCATGTTAGAAAAGTTCTTGTTAAAAAGTTGCTTAAGAAAAATGGTCTTGTGCAAATTACATTTTCAAGTTTGCATTCTGCGTTTACCTGCTGTAAATACTGCGTCTCACTAAGGCTTATCTGGATGAAAATCAACACCAAAAAACACAAAAATCAAACACCACCGTAAACTAGAATTTTTGAAAAAAA
>VYZM01000318.1:0-40293 GCA_013398915.1 Dromas ardeola | reverse complement strand
AGCCTATTGCAATGTAAGATTTGAGCCCTGGAGAATTTTACATAAGCAGGTCTGTGCAAGCATGTCTAGATGGAAGAATGTTTTCAAATAATATCACTAAAATCAACAGACTAATAGAAACTTCAATCATTAGGAATCCCAGAGGGAGTCAACCTTAAGCTAACATTTGTAGTTTCTCAACATAAACCCACAGCAAGGCATAGGTTCATCACAATTGAAAAATGTATTCATATTCACTACTGCTCCCCAGAACCTTCCTCAGGTCACACAGTGCCCGTTGCAGCTCTTGAGAGCTCAGCGAGGATCTGTCCTCCAAGACCAACTACACACACCAAAGCTGTACTGAGCTCCTGGGTACAAAATACGCTGCGAAACAGCAGCCTTGCAACAGCGAGTCTTTTTTTTTAGCTGAAAATTAATGTGGTCTACAGACAACATTCAAACATGTGCAAATATTTTATTATGTATTACTATGTAATTCTATGTACCTCCCTCACAAGGGGCTCCAGGGCTGTGTTTGCCTGGCACATGCAGAGCAGCAAACAGTGATCTGAAGTTGCAGAGCAATATGGATACAACTCCATATTACTTGAGGAATAGTTTACGACTGAGTAATTAAAGGCCATATTGCGATGCATATGCTCCCCTGAGTGAAGCAAGCACTGTTGACAGTGTTCATGTCTCCAAACAGAAGGAGATTGAGGAGACGCAGAAGGGTTTGTTTTCCAGTCTTGGAACATGCCCAGAAGCTATCATGTTTACTCTTGTGCTTTCAGAAGCTTCTAGAAACATCGTATTGCCTGCAATACCAAACCTGCAGCCACTTCAGATGGTTTCTTTACTGCTGTTGCAAGAGGTAAAAATGGAAATACGGGATATAAACCCATGGTATAGTTACAGGCCACTGGCCTGAGGAGACGTCCAGTTCCCATCAGACTTTATAGAAAATGACAGTGCTCTATACATCACAGACTAAGGAGTTCTGGGGAAAAAAAAACAACCTCAAATTCTTGGGCAGAGAATAGGGCCCAATAAAGTTGGCTAATACACAAAGGGGAAAAAAATCCACAAACACTCGAACAAACATATTCTCTTTATAATGCCAAACAGCTCTTTTCTGCAAGTTACCCAACTACCAGGAGCTAGGGGTTCACAGCCACTTGCAGAAATGCTTTGACAAATACAGTCACAAACAAAGCTTCTACTAGGGACTCCAATGTCACTTACGGTATATCTATCTCTTTTTTGTTGATTGTGAGTTTTGTCATATCTCATTCCCACGTTGTGTTGAATTGGCTCTGTTTGGATAGCAAAATAGTTTTTCTTTTAAAGAAAAACACCTCACGCAAGCAAGGCCAGAGACAGAATGAATGCGCTCTGAATCAGTGACTAAGATTCAAGATCATCCCCTACCAGAATATAGAAAGTGAAACCTAGGAAACAAAAGGCGACTGTATTTTCCACACCAGTGTATAAATCTATAGTAACCCAATTAACTTTACTATAATTATTTTTTCATGGAGGCTGAGCAGATACTCCGGAGATGAGAAATAGTGCGAAAATCCATCTCAGAGAGAGGTTTGAGAAGACTTTTGCTGAGAACCCAACATTTTATAAGATCCAGAGACGGGTAGGGCATGGACATGAATAACAGCGACATTCACAGTCACAGTAATTAATTTTAAGGAAAACTGCAGCAGAAACAAAAATTTTTGTGTCAGAACTTGTTAGACGTCCCTGTAAAGCTTAGCATTTAATACCTGCCTTCCCTTGGGGCCTGGAGCATCTCCTGCTGATGCTGCTGGAGGAAGCCGGGGGGGGTGGGTAACAAGGGTCTGAGCCAGCCCTGTGGTTCAGTGACTGACATCAAGCCTGCAACAAAGAAGGAGTAATTCCTCTTGAAGACTTTCTTTTAAACATTATATAGAGTCACTCTAACCCTGCCAAGTGCCTCATTCCCATCTGCAGTTGGTGGGGGGACACATTGATTACCCTGCTTTCAGGCAAAAAGGGAGCATGAAGGCTGTATGTGGGCACCTGTCAGTCACTCTGCCCGTCTGTCGGACCCCATCCTCCTCATCTTCCTCCCACAGCTTTTTAAATGTTGGGCAATTCCAGCTGCATTTGACAGAAGATAGTGAGTTCCAAGCATTTGGGACAAGGAGATTACATATCCCAAGTAATTTGACATCAGCTTTCCGAGGCAGAACAAGGGCGGCTTCAAACACCAGCATCTCTCAGTGCCTCTGATCTCCTCCAGCTGACACAAGGAGGTATTGAGAGGGAACTACCAGGTCCAATAACTCTGAGGCCATGGCTGCCTTCCCACCAACATGTCCTCTGGACTTGTGGTTAATAGGGAACTGAGGCAGATGGTCCTTTTCCTTCTCAATGGGAAAAAAGCCAGCAACAATCAGAACAAAGGAACACACACTCGGCTAATTATAACAGGAAAATGATTTTTCATGCCCTTCTAAAGGGATCCATAATTCACTGCCATCACACCTGTCACCAAAGTTCTTTCTAATTTAAGAATATGCTTCCATTATCATAGCACATCTAGAAAGGTTTAGAACTTAACTAAACTGAATTCAGCTTAAAAAATTAAGTCCAGATAAAGTAATTTTTCTACAATATTTTATTATCTGGATGATTTGCTTTTGAGAGCAGAATACATAAATTAGAAGAGTGGGCACAGAACTTTACTGTCTATGTCCAGAAATGTCTAACATCTGGCAGGCAATGAAGTAAATAATTAGAAAAGCAATTAAAAAAATAACAAAAAGCCATATGAACTGCTACAAATAAGATTTGCAGGATACGTTTCCAGTCTCATAGAATCAAGCCATTAGAGCATGCCTACTTAGGGAAATTGATTGGCATAATGACAGTCTAATTTAACAGAATAATGTATTCTTCTTCCTCCCCTTAACTATCCCAGTTTACCTACTCCGTGTGGATATGATTCCAGATTAAACTGATTTTATTAAACAATGGCTTTATTAAAAATAAAGGACTATTAATCTATCAGTCAGATTCTTCAAGTGGAAAAGCTTTTAAGAACCTTTATGAGATCACCAGCTTAAATAAAATGAAACAAATGGCTTCCTCAGCTCTAAGCACAGAGGTTTTGTCCCACATAACACCACATTTCTGAGTGCTGGGTATGCAAGCAGCTGAGATGGGCAGAGTTGGGCTTTGAGTTCCACAACGTACAACCACTGAGGACACGGCAAATGTATAAAGTCTAGGTTTCCTTTTAATACAAGTCAGTTTCTAAAAATTCACCTTTTGTAGCTATCCTTGAAAGTGTACCATGACAGAAAAGAATCACTGAGGATACAAGGAACTGGTAGATGGTGTCAGTTGTAGCAAGATGAGTATAATAGATGTCAAATTTTTGCATACTCTAGGGGGAGTCTGTGTCATTTACCTTTTGTGTCAAATATTTATATGATATCTCTGTCTTTTTGTCGTCTGGTAGGGTGGTCCATGACAAGCAGGAGCTGGTTACAGAGGAATGGTAATCAAAAAGTTAGCAAACATACACAGAAATGCTGGGGCTGGACCTTACTGTGAAGAGGGTCTGGATAGAAGCCATCTTGGTTTAGGCATTTAAATGTAGTGCCTCTTTTAGACATCTAGCATGTCTGGACATCACGGGAACTACCACGATGATTTGGCTCATCTAAGAGCTAAATTACCCTTTGAAATTAAGGTGCCACAGTTAAACTTTTTGAGTATGATTGCATCCATCCATTGGGTGAAAGTAGATCCTCATGCCTGTATTAAAACTGTTCTCCTTTATCTACACAGCCCTAACCATATCAGCAACCCCAACACCTCCGACCCAGAAACACAGCTATGCTCACATGAAAGCGGTCACACTGACACCCTCCTAATGATGACGGCATCTATCTAAGGAATTTTACCCGCTTAATGGTGCAAATCAAAAATCCTACACCTCTGCATGTAACTTTTATTTCCTTAGTATAAATTACATCTAAGTCACTTCTGGAAATAGGTCACAGACTCCCATCTTATTTCATGCATTAAAAATGTTTATGACTTGACTTTTAAAGCATTTTTTCAGTCAGTTACACAGAACACTGTTTTAACGTTTCTCTCTACAGCCTTCTGAAAAATGAAGGCTGTCTGCTGCTCTATTGCCTTTTTCCCTCCCAAGTGCAGCAGTTCCCTGCCACGTACTTTTCTGTTCCAAACCTGATCATTAGACTGGACAGGAGTTTAATAATAACTAATTGCTCATGTTATGCTTAGTATTTCCATGCAGCAGAGCTCCAGGTTACCCGGTATGCAGTACATCCTCCATTTGTTTTGCTGCTTCCCGAAGCCCACTGTGACGGCAAATTTGATCGTGTTACAGAGACTTCCTCTAGAATTCTGGGGTGAAGCATTACCTCTGTGGATATCGGCATGGTATGATTATATGTGCATACATGTACATATCTTTGTAATCCATGTATTTCTACATAATTTTCTATATTTATATGTTCAACAATCATGTAATTGGTGGAGTAGAATGGTCGGAAGGTCTCACTAAGAAGCTGCAGCACAGGTCTAAGCCCGGCTCTGAACTCCTGCTGAGCACTGCCTCTAAGCAAGCAAGCTGCGAGTGTGCACTGGCTTGCTGAGCTAAGGAATCAAAGGTGGCCAGACATTGTGCCGTATTATTCTTTTATGCATGATTCAGAAATAAGCATACCTTAACCACATTAACTTGGTAGGTCTTGGTCCAATGTTGCTGCTAAGGAATTTTATTAAAAGCTTGAAACACTGTAGAAAAGCAAAATCATTCAGTGAAGTATTTTGTGTAATTCCTTAAGGTCTCTATTAGGTTTCTGGAAAATATTATTGGCTCATTCATCTTCAATGCTATAAAAGTTTGCCATGGGACATGTCTCCAGAGAATTATTTCCTTCTCTTTTAATACGCACTCTAACATAGCTTTTCTGTGTTTTCCCTTCTGTCTTACCCTAGTGTCCTTTCCTGAGCTCTGTTGTCCTTAGAAACCTACCACGCTACAGCTCCTGCCTTGGTGCAATGCACACCTGAATCGAACCCAGGATGAGGGATTTGACATTTGATGACAGGCATAAACCCTTCCCTCTGCACTCAGCTGGGATCACTTCTCTCTTCCTTCATCACCCAGTCACAGGATCTAAAATTAACTCCACGGGGAAAACGAACAGACTTGCACATGAAGTAATCAGATTTGATAGTCTACTCCATAAAACATTATTCTTATTTCCTCATGTGTATTTCATAGGAGGCAACCTCAAATTTTGTAGAATCACCCAATTTATTTATTTCTCATGGCAGGAATAGGGAATTCAGCAGTATTATCCTTTACTCCAGTGTGTGCCCCTGTTTAATATGCCCCTACTCACTTCCTAATACTTTTTCAGCCATCAAAAAAATCTGAAGTAGCTAGTGAGGTAGAGAACATAATGTTTTTTCTGCATGGAGGACATCTTGTCTGCTCATTAACTCTATGGCAAAGTGACCCAACAAATTGTTTCACCGGTTCCCACTGCAGCTTGAGTCTAAGTATACCTTATTATGCAGCCTTGAAATTTGTATTAAAAGCAAAGGGCTTAATCTGGGTGATTATACATTTACTTCTCAGCCCAAGAGACGCATTGGTATTGGTTTCTGTTCGTTTGTAAAGCAATACTGTGCTAGCTGCCAAGTCATTAAAACGTTACAGGCTTCAATCATAATTTTTAAAAGCATTTCTTTGTTTACATTTTGTTGTCCCAAAGGTGATTAGCTCTATTGCTAGAAGGTTACTTTGTTATTCTGCTGCAAGGTTCTGGAATGAACTTCAGATGGGATTAGAAATTCCTCCGTAGCCGACAGCAGCACTTGTGAGCATTGCCTTTATGCAAGCATATGACAGCATTCAAGCTTTGGCACTAGTGCTGATAGTCCCTCTGCACCCTCTTGTCATGTACTCCTATTTGCAAAGTTTCATCAGAATTCATTCACTAACCATAAAAAATAAAATGCTGGGCCATTCACTGCCACCTCGGCTCAATAACTGAAGATTTCTGGGGAGTAAAGCCAAAAGGTCTGCAGCTTTGCATAGTGTTTTTAAACCACCATTAACTTACAGAATATGACTAGGTAGCATAGAGAAAACTAAAACTTAATATATAATTGTTTCTTTGTGTTTCATTTTTAAATCAGAGCTGAGAGATTTAAAGGCAAGTCTAAATCCACTGGTATGCCTAGAATCACTGATTCCTGAGGCTTTTGTACAAACACCACTTTATATTCTGTCCATGCTCTATACGAATAAATGTGTTTAGAGCCCTAAACTAAGCTGAAATTCAGTTTGTATAGGCATACAAAAATATGTTTGCTCATCTAAACTATTATTCATCTTAAAAATCAAGTCAGGGCCCTGTTATATTCTGAAGTGAGTAAATTTGGGCTGAAAATCTCAAGAGAGTAGGTATTCTTGCATTTTATGCTTCCAGATGTTTGGAAATAGCCCAAGAGTAGATATATAGAAAGGCAAATATAAAGAGAAGTCAGCCAAGCTCTCTCAAAGGCTCAAAAAGAATTGAATTTACTTTCTAGATGAAGGCTTTTGTTTCATGTTTAACGTTGGTATATTTTGAAATATTTTGTCCTGAAACTCAGAATGCATAGGTGCTTCATCAACACACACTTAAAGCACTATCACATGGATGTATTTATGATGCTTTGAACTAATACTCTTACGGGTTTTTCTCCTCAAATCTGTATACAGACAATGAAAAATCTGAAGGTATTTCAGGTGCCATGTTAGACATCGAAGTGTATATGAATCTTGTACTGAAAGTTACATCTCTAATAATCCTAAAAAGTGATTTAGAAAGTGTGTAAGTAAGAATCAAAAGATAATTCTTGAGCTATTACATTCTAAATAACTTTGAATATCCTTTCATCTCACCATGGATACACAAATGCTTAGTACATACATGCCCCTAATGCCTCCTGCACACTGCAGATTCCTACTCTGAACCACATCTGCAAGTCCAGAGCATTTTTGTAGCCAAGTTCCTGAAAAACAGTTGATTCAACTTAAAAGAAAAAAAAAAAAAGTGGTATAAATAGAAGTAAACCAATAATGACAATTTGAGACAAAATGACATTTGAGACAAAATTTGTCAATATTTGAGACAATATTAGTATTTCACCAAGGCACATTACAACATCATTGTGAAAATAATCAAGAAACTTTCTATTTTCTAATTTAACAAAACCACTTAGATGAACTGTAGCCATATATTCTCAACAGAAACTGGATTATATTATTCTGCAGCAAAACATTTCACCTATAGTGCTTCCTTGTACCTTTCACTTCTTTCATAACTTACGATTCCAGGTTTAGAAGATTTCCTGTAATGGCCCTGTCTCCTGACTGAACTGAACTAGGTTAGACTGGGGAGGCTCTTTTTTACAGGCAATGACAATGTATTCACATGAAACCTTCCAGGCAGAAAAATGCTAAAAGGTAAAATTACTGAACAGAAAGTTGGTTCTGTTTTAACTCAAACCAGGACAAATTCCATGCCTTACAAAAAGTCTAGGAATCACCTCAGTTGTTATTACACTGTAGCCATATCAGTGGAAAGTAATCTTTTCATCTTTTCCTTAGAGAAGCATTTTATTCTGAAGGGGGAAGACAAAATGTTTACTCTGAAAGAAATACATCCAATATTTTAGATTGAGCCACTTAATTAAATTATACTGAAAAGCAGAAAGGAACCATATCTTGAAGCGATTTCATCTAAAAGGACTTATATTAAATTAACAAAAGCCTGGATCTTGAGGTCCTTCTTTAGTTTTCAATCAAACAAATGTTTAAAATTGCAATGGTGATGAGCCTATTTAAACACAGGTAAACAAAAATCACGGTCTGAGTGGTTTGAGCCAAAGATGAAATAAAACAGACAAGATCCTCAGCTGGTGGATAACTCCATTGCTTTCAGCTAATGTTATTTGATTTATACGAAGCAATCTCCTCTCTCTGTTTTGTTTGTCCTCTTTCTACTAATCCCCTGCAGATCCAGGAAAAACATGAATTAAATTTTAGTCTACATGAATTTTGCCTCAGAGAAAAGTAAGGAAGGTTTCAACGTCCACTCCATGGCGAAGGTAGGCACAGACCCGGACTGGAGTTAGGGACTGCAATGATCAGCAACACATTGCCTAACATTGACTTACATGATAAAATTCACGGTCCTATACAGAATCAATGAGTAGAGGGAGAAAAGCACCTCAGACTTAAATCCTTATAAACAAATTATGAAGCAATACAAGTTAGCTAACAAGGAAATACTGAACTAAAGAATACATCCTCAATCCCAACTGTCTCTGAGGCAACATATTCCCATGAGATGAGGTTTAGTGAGACAGCTGAGCCAATGTCAGATTTAATTGCCAACTGCTACCATGAATGATGGTCCTACCCCTCCTCCCTTCCTCTTCTCCTCTGCCTCCTTCCAGTTTTGACAATTACCTGATCCCTCAGTGACCAGCTAAACTCAGTAAACTACTCATTTTATTGCTGGGTCGGTTTTCTGCCAAATTCAGTGAAACAAACCAATGCTCTGACAAACTCCAGAACTAGCGCAAGGTACAGGTTGGGAGTATGCGCATAGAGCAGGAGAGGGGAGAAGCAGCAGGGCAACCCCTTTTACAGCACCGACTTCTTAGATCAACCCTGCTTGGCTCGTCTTTTTCTGAACTTCAGGAAGAAATCTTCCTTTGATCAAGATAGAGAGCCCTTAACACTCAAGTCTGTAGAGTGGGGTGAAAATGGGTGTTTGGCTAGTTCTGTTACACATTTTGACTAGCGACTTTCACTGTGGGTTTTATTCAGACCCCGAACTTCAGACAGCTCTAGTGAGATCCTGAGGACTGCAATTGTGGACTTCAGTTTATAAATCCTGAGAGCAGTACCCGAACAAGACACAGCCTCATAGTCAGTAAAAGTTACCACTGTATTTCAGTGACAGTAACATCAGATACTGTATTTAATCTAATTGTGTTTCGGAGGCTTTTAGCCAGCCACCACTCTAAGACCACAGTGCCTCAGTACACAGGGGTGCAGCAACCCTCCAGGCAGCCCACCATAAGCAAACTGACTTTTTTCCCAGCTCTGTGAGGCTCCAGTGGTTCAGGCAGCATGGCACTAATGACTCTTTCATGTAGCCCACACAAAGGTAATAAAAGAGACAATACCGATGTAATGAGCAAGATACAAATAGCCAGAGAGAGAAAAATTACAGACCCCCTTCAGATACACCTCAAAATACGAAAGAGAGCGCTGCAGAAAAGGCAGGAATCAAGTTAGGGTCATGATGCAGGAAGCATCAATACTAAAGTCTCTTAACAGCCACGATTTATATCAAGTAATTTACTGACTGAGAATAGAACAGACCTATCAACAGAGGAAGTACAAGACAATCCTGTATGGTCATGTGTTTCTGAACGCATATTTGATTCAGTCTGTTGCTCTGAAAAGTGAAAACACCACTGTCCAGAGGCACCCCTGTTAGTCGTGGGATGAACACTTAGCATTTACAGAATCTCCAAATAACTTTATCTGATCCAAAGAACTCCCACTGGCCACCTGCCCTGTTGGGAGTATTTCATCACTGGTATCTTCTCTTCTAGGGAAATAAATCTGGTATTGCACCTCGTGTATGTATCGTTACATACACTGTGTGGTGGTGATCTGGTACAGGAATCTCAGCAACTGTGTA
Organism: Dromas ardeola; assembly: GCA_013398915.1. Taxonomy (NCBI): domain Eukaryota; kingdom Metazoa; phylum Chordata; class Aves; order Charadriiformes; family Dromadidae; genus Dromas; species Dromas ardeola. The sequence continues at coordinate 30,508 of VYZM01000318.1, read as the reverse complement.
CAGGATGTGTAAGTAAACAAATGTGTGAGAGCCTGAATAACATGCTGAAAGACTCATTGGGAAAAATGCCCTGAGGATCCCTATTTCAGATCGAGGGTCTGATTCCTAGTAGTAATGCATGTTAACCTCAAATGAGGATACTGTCTATTGCCCAGCATTCTTAACCCGAGACCCTCTTTTATTACTGCATTCTCATAAACTTCCTCATTAAAAATTGGAAGACAATTTTGAAACAAAATATGATAAAACTGCAGAGAAACACCCACCTGGATTCTAGGCACAAGCAGCTGCATGAGCCATCTGCACATACCATATGTTTAGTGCTTGATTTAGGGTGAATTGACAGGGATTGGAGTTAGACTGAATATCTACAGTGCAGTTAAGAAACTGCTTTCCTTCACACTTTCTTACATTTAAATGTCCCTTTTATTTTCCTGTGATGTAATTTTTTTTCTCCTTTGTGTATTGGTAGCAATCAGTGCATATGAACAAAAAATATTATCTAGTCCCAACCTGGTGTAAATCAAATATTGACTGTTCAACTCCTGTATCAGACAATTGATAAATTTGGTTATTTTGAGACACCCCATTTACTTGGCGTCAAGTCATGCTTAACTTTACATGCTGTGAATGGTCCTAAACCAGCTTTCATAGTGCTGCAGCTCTACTATCAGGCTCCAGAATGTAAGTTCAGGTTCACCCAAGAGTTTGCAAGCCACATGTCAAAGTTGGCTTAAATTTCTCATGAGTGCAGATCAAAAGCTTCAAGGACCTGAAAGCATGTTTAAAAAAACAACTCTGTGGATCCAATGGAATTTTACTTTGCACGGGGAGATTTGTTTAAATCCCAAGCGCATTAAGAAATGCTGGAGTATGAATTTATGTGAACAGAAGCCAATAAATTTCCTGTTAGCTTTGGATTCTCTCTCTCACACCAAATATCAAACATGCTTTTTTTTCTTCCGCCAGCCAGAATTGTAGCTTGTTAGCAACATCCTGAGCCCCAGAGATTTTCAAGGGCTGTAGCTGAAACTGCTGCATTTCTTACTCTGCTTCCAAAATAACAGCATATTGTGAAGACCTCCAGAAACAAAATAGTAATAAGTATGTAATTGGTACTAATAATCCAGCTAAGAAACATCTAAAACCTAGTATCTATGGTATGTGCAGCACCTATTAATAGTTTTGCAAACTCACAGGACATCCATAAAATGCAGAAAATTCTAAATCATTTTAATTCTTGCTTAGTTGCCTAGTATAGCAATTAAATTCAATACAATAGACAGATTAGGCAGAGTAAATAGTGTTTAGTTACCAGGTCTCTTCAAGATGTTGTTAACAAGCTACAGCTGTGGCTTTTGGAGGAGAAATGGCTTGAAGATTTGAAAAAGAGAGCTATTTGGTACGCAATAAAGAGACTAAAAGCATGTGTATAGAGGTGTCTAGAGATACTGTATTTTGAACAGTTTTAGAATGTAAATGTCAGAAATCTTTCTTATCAGGAATTTTATCAGAAGTAGGTACCAGCCACCTAGGTGTGTGTTCAGAGATAAATTCAGTCATGTGTGCAATTTTCTGTGTGTGTGAGAGTGAATCCAGTCCATAATCTCCGTGTTTGAAATCTCTTTAGAAATTTTTACAAGATTTCTTGCTTTTTGTGGCATGATCTTTGGAAATCTCACAACAAAAATTTGCAAAGATTTTCACCGTTCTGAAGAGAAGAAATAGCACAGTACCAGCTGGTTTTGCTTGACTGTAATAGCGTTAAAAATGAAACCTGGAAAATGATTATATTTTCCAGATCCTTTTAAACTAAACCTAGAAGTCTTAATAGGTGAGTTTATATCTGAGATATAACCGTCCTATAACAAAGCAGAACTTTTTGACCAAAAGTATCATTTTCATTGTGATCACCCTACACTGACAGAATGTACTTAAATGCTTTTATTCATTCACAAAGAAAACTTAAGTACATAGAGGTGTATGTAGTTAAAATTAAAAAAAAAATGCAAAATTCAGAAAAATATCCTGTTGGGGAAAAAATTAAATTGGGTACCTTGTGTCCACGTTGTTCTGTCATTGCATCTTAGTTGATCAGATGGTGGTTTAAATCAAAAGGACCCAGACAGGTTCCTTCATGCTTCATGTTTTTCTAGGGTCAGTGTGTTAGATCTGGATTATAAAAACTTCCACCTCGACAGCACAACCTGGCCTGCATGCCAAAGAGTGATACTTTTCAACAGTCTTTGGAAGCCACATCCCCCTCTCAAAGAAAATGTTAATTTTGTTAGCCTGTACAGCTCAGTAATACCAAATGGACTCATTACCATTTGTCACCCAATCATTACCTTGTCAGTTCCTTACACTTCATTGAAGTTTGCCGTGAGCACAAAGAAAACAAGTTTCCATCCTTCATCTGTTTTCTGATCCCACAACATCCTAAACATCCTCTCTCTGGATGCCTGCACAAGTATTTAATGTCAAGACCAATGCATTTCTCATTATCACATTAGAATCAACAAGTTGACAAGCAGCTGCAGGTGATGACTGCTGCTGAGCTGAACTGTTTCACAGCTCGGCGCTTGGCACTGCCTTTGCTGCATGGGCTTTCAGCAACTGGTAATGGCCGATTGCCATGTTTAGAAGGCTTAGTTTGTTCTTTCACATGTATTTGGGACTCCAGCCAAGATTTTGAAAGGTAAAATCCTAAAAAGTGTTAGGCAACTATTTCCACGTGCAAAGGCCTAAGCAAATCCTTTAAAATCTAACTGATTCTGTGGTGTACTAGATAAGGATATAGCCACCTTACTTTTTAAGATCCTAATGTTTCAAATCCTGGCTAGCTTCATAGATTACGGCATTAGCATGCAGTCTTCCAGCCGTGACATTAGACACTGCAGGCTCTGTCATGTGCAAGACAGAGACCATGCCATCCTGGCCATAGAAGGTACATGCGTGGGCTACTGCTCTTTTTTGGCAGGAGTGGGTTGGAGAAGTACTTAAGAACAGAGAGACAGAGACATGAATGGCATAAGTGTCTGTGGCCAAACTGCCATGCTAAAAACCGCATTGAGCTGACAAAATAGACCCCCAGCCTTCTGCCTTGTAATTTTGTGCAGATCAGCAAGCCTGTAGAGCTCAGCAGCCAACTTAATTATCTAAACCTGGTTTGATTCAGATGACAGTCATCTCCCTATTTAAGTCCCTTTGATAGGTAATCTAGCAGATATTTTTCAGAGCACATCTCCTCCACACAAAAAGAAATCAGTATCACAAAACTGCGACAGTGTCCTCTACTTTCCTTGAAAAAGCAGAGAAGGATACACCACTTGTTGCTTTCATATAAGCTCTTACTTGGTCCTGTGCTCATCTTGGCAGTGGGAAGCAGGGGTTCAATATGCTTCTCTGCCTAAAGAGATAAGAACCTACATTTCACACTTTCCGGGCAATTACCACTTCCCAGGAGAGCACCCAAACTGCCAGTTCTAAACATTCATGAATGGGAATGCAGATCCTATTGGGTATGTGCACTGAGCTGAAAATGAAAATTTACAGGATCAGAGAAAGAGGAAGCAATGGCAAGTAAGGGTTTGACTTTGCAACCCGATGTTTGCATCATTTAGTCAGGACCAGCATATCTGTATTTGTGGTCACAGTTTCTACTGCTACAGTTTAGCAGTAGAATTTAATGGAAAATGCAGAAACCACTCACAAGAGAGACACAAGCATCCAGGACAATCTCGGCAGTGAGCCCCAGGACTGAATCACATTGCTTCTCACACACACCATCTTTCTCTAAGCCAGTAGTGATGTCTCTGTCAGTAAACTAGATGTGTTCATGACCATCGCCTGGCCCTGAGGTCAGGTGGCATGCAACAACCCACATTCATGCCTTCAAATTTTCCTGACTTCCAAAACAAGGTGGCCACATGCAAACTGCCAGCTGGGAAAGGTCCCTGGCCTGCACTAGCTCCCAAACCAGGTAGGAGAACTATTTGGAAAATCGGGAAGCCAAAACCACACAGTTGCCCATTTAGAGGATTTAAGAGTAAACACTGGTTTCCCAACACCTGGCAGCATTCTCCAGAGTTGTTAAATTCACTCATAGAGAACATTCAGCTTGATTCCCTTCTGCCAACAGTGTAGTTTCCGCATGAGAGGGTGCCCCTATGCCTCTTTAGCCTGGACATTACGGGGAGGAGATTTGTGGGTCAGAGCCCTCTGGAAGCAGAAGGGGACAGACCTGGACTCTCTGGTCTCTGGAGGGCCCTAGACCCAAGGCTGTTAGGCAAAGCCAAATTGCCCTCATCAGGCCTAGTTTTAACAGGATGGTATGACCTGCATTGTGTAGGGCACAAGACCAAGATGACCCCAGAAGTCCCTTCTGACCTGGATTACTCTGTGATGCTATGATACAGCTACATTTTCTTGGAGTTACTAACCTATGAGTGACTGTTACATGTGCTTGGAGATTATCTGGTGGATTTTGTCAGCCTTTATCAGCCTCTCCAATAAAACATCCCCCCCCCCCAAGAAATCCTTCACGAGAGCACTTAGTGAATGACCTAATTCCTAGAACAAGGCAGCTGGACACAACCTGTGCCATGAGGCAACTACAGATGCACAGGTCTGGGGCCGAACAAGGAAGCCTACTGCAAGTCTACACTGCCACAGAGTCGTATGGTCACTGCTCAGATTGTTCTGAAGGTTCTTTATATAAAAGTGAATTCCATTTAATGTCCTGTATTCGTATCTAAATGTTAGATCAAATTCACTGGAACTCTTCTATTAAATCAGGTTTTGTTAAGCCTTGTGAAGAGAAGGTTGAAAGAGAAATTAGTTGCAGTTATGTATGACCTGAAAGAGCATTATAGAGAAGAGAACTATACTTCCACTTTGGTGCACAGCCAAAGGACAAGAATCAATGGCTACAAGCTGCAACAAGGGAAATTCTCATTATACATATGAAAATATACTTTACCATGCGAGTAGCTGAGCCACTAGAACAGGATGCTCAGAGAGACTGTGGAACTGCCATCCCTGGAGATTTTCAAACCTCTACTGCACTACGTCCTGAGCATCCTGATCTAGATTTAAAGTTAACCTTGTTTTGAGAGATGACTGAACTTCATGAGCTTGAGAGAATTCTTCCAATTCAAATCTTTCTTTTTTTCTGTGGTATTTTCTATGCAGGCATTGAAAAGACAGAGTCACTAGGACTTGGTTACATTTGGACAACATAAATGTCTTGCAAAAATCCACTTTTTTGTCATCATCCATGTCCTGCAATTTTTAGCTGAAATTTTTTACATTGATCCAAATTCTTCTATCAAGTCTTATCACTGAATTAAAATAAAAATAGTTGCTTAGTGGTCTTTTTTTTCTGGTAGCATCTGCAATTTAATATAGCAAATTACCATTCCTGGGAAATCTGTACACTCATGTTAGAATTATAATGATGTATTATCAGAGCCACTCTTCAGTTAATGAAACAATTTGGAATAACTTAACATTAAATTGGACTTCATTTTCACATTCAAGAATATGAACAAGAAATGCATAGACTGATTAACGTTGTAAACCTGTGGCTCAGCCACTTATGAACTTGTTTCTCATGTCAGTTTAGCCTTCTTTAGCTTGGTCAATAAATTCTTCTCTCATGTAATTTTTCACTTAACAATTTTTTTCCAGTTTGCTCACATTTGTTACTCATTTTCTCATATTTGCTGAAACATTTATTTTTTCCCTTTGTTTTCTAGACACATTGTTTAACATTTTGAATTATTTCTTCCTTTCTGCTTTTTATTCCATATGCACTTCATTTGTCTTACTTATTCAGCACACCCTTCTTTTTTCTGCTGAGGAAGCACTTGTCTACTACAAGTAGGAAAGTATAAAAAAGTAAACAACCCTTCTAATTAGTTGGACAGCACTTTTGTCATTTTCTTGAGAAAGCAAAACTTTAAGGATTACTTTTGCAAGAATAATGTTTCTTCTTAACAAAAGACAGCTCAATGCCTTTACATACTAGACCTGTTTCAACAATGTAGGAATTCTTTCCACAGGATTCAGTGTTTTTAGAAATGGAAGATATTAGTGGTACATCTAGATAACAATTTTCTGAACATTTCATTTTTAAATGTGGCAGAGGAGTTAAAAGAATGTGTTGTTTACGAGGAAGGGAAGGTGAGGTGAAATTTATGTGCAACAGGTTTTCACACTTAGATGCTCTATAAAACAGATCACTGAACACAAAAGGAATTTCACTTTCACACATATTTAAAATGAAGCAAGTTTGCTATATTTGCCCTTACCAATGCTTTGACATTAATCTTTAATATTCTGCTTACCACAGATGTTTTCCACTGCACTGATTCAGAGATTGTATATTGCCATTAATTTGTGTGGACTTCGTCACACATGCTTTGAAAGCAGACCACAATTAAATGTTCATTGGCTCATTAAACCGTTGCAGCCAACAGTGTCTGCTGAGCTTAATGAAGCTGTTGTGAACATCTCAAGCAATGTCACAGTAAAAGGAATATTCTACATAAAAATGTCCATATCTGATTACCACTCTTTGGAAGTCAATTACGTTGCAACCTACAGGTTAAGCTGTTTTTATAACGCACGCTTCTTTGGAAACTGCTGCCATGAGTTTGTTTTGCAGATCCTGTGAGAAATCGGTGTTATTGATTCTAAGGTTAATAGCCTATGGGTATAAACGTTTTGCTTCCCAAATGTTTAAATGCCAATTTTATACATATAGCTATATTCCTGAAGAAATCTCTTCAAGGAAATATCTTTTCCATGACAGCATTTTTAAAAAGGCTGTACACCACTCCGGACAATCAACCCTGGTATTTTAGCTTCATGTTCAGCCTTACCTCAAATGTGACAAGTATTCCCGCTACCTAGATGGATTAAAGATAAAAGTCACAGTTTGTGCAACATAACACAGAAGTATGCAACAGGATGGGAATTCAGAATGGAAGGAAAATGTCTGAGGCACAGAGTGGGAATCCGGCCCCCAAACTTAAATGTGTTCAATGCAAGTGTCTGGCACTCACTTCCGAACCTGCAGGTCAGACTCCTTTTCATGTCAATAGGGAATTACATTTAGACTGAAATTCACTGCACCTGAAGGTCTAAGACCCTCAGAAATCTAAAACAGATCAGTTGAATCACACCCCAGAAATGCTCATTACTCTCCACTGAGCACTAGCACGAATAAACATCTCTACGACAAACGTCTAAACTCAGGCAAGGGCAATTTCACCCTGAACATTCAAACACTTATTGCAATTCAAGTTTAACACTTCGGTTTCCCCAGTGTTGCTTTAGAGTAACCTCACACTCACGCTCCTCTTTTTATTGGCAAAATTCTGGCAGAGGGAAAGTGACTAAATTAATCAGTGATAGGAACATTTCTAATATTTCATGTCCACAGGTGGGTTTATAGTTTTAGAAGCAGAAAACAGAGTAAGAGAAAATCTTCTGCCTTCAGTAAAGGAAGGTGAACTATAAATTAAAAACTGCCAACTCCTTTAAAATTCTAGGGGCACAAAATGAAGATGTAAACTACCTGCATTTACAAATTTCCTCCAAGCAGCAGGGAAACGAAGCTTGCTGTGATTTTGATGATACATAGTCACATCTTCTCAATCTGCACTCTGACAGATGATTTGCTTTTTTGGTTAAATTTTTTACAAGGTAAGAAGAAAAACTGCTGCATTTTCACTTCTTTATGTTTCAATCACCATAACTACGCTAACCAGCCAAGGGACTCCTGTTGTACCAACACTGTAAAAACCATACATGTGGTAGAGATACGTTATTCGAAATCATGTTACGCAGATGCATCACCTCAGGTATGACTAGGGCTCTGTTTGTATGAAATACTACTTCTGCCTACATTGGCAAATACATTAGCCATAATTCACACAGAATTGTCATAAAAGTACATGCAAATATGTACTTAGCTGTCTAAATATCAAGGGCTTTATGACCTTAGAGATACCCTATGGAGATATGAACCAAAAGGCTGCTCCAAAGCACATAGCGATTGATAGGAATCACTCCAAAGTCTGCTCCAGTACACTCACTAAGTGGCACTTGTAAAGTGAATTGTCATTCCAGTACACTTCAGCCACTAGGAATAATATGAGCAAAATTCTTGAATACTTCAACATGAAAGACAAGAGCACAAATATGAGATTATTATTATTTTCATGAATTGAGATTATTATTATTATTTTCATGAATTAAGATAGATGCACTGAATTAATTCCACAATTGATATGCATTCTTTGCAAATTTTCCATCAAAATAATTGTGACTCTCCAGGGTGGTGCCTGACTCACTATAAGCACACAGAATTAAGATCAGAGAGAGAGAGGGAGAGACTTTTTTCCTTAGCAAGCACAAAGCACAAATCTTTGGCAAAAAATAAAAAAAGAAACAAACAACATGTTCTTTTGTGGATTGGATAATAAATCTGTGAAACATATCCTAGATAATCTGTTTTACACAGCAGCAGTTGTACCTGTTTTTGGAACAAAATAAGAATTTCAGATGAAGGTTGGAGTTTTTTCAGGGTTCCTTGTATATGTAATCAACATGCTATTCAATAATACAAGATTATTTGGTAAAAATCAGCAGTTATCCACTGCAAGTGCCACTGCATTCGTATTTTTTAAGTCCGTGGAAAACAACACTTCAGCTTTTTCATATTTAGAGCCAGGATTGCCTGTACTTATTTTTTGGAATACAGAGGGCAATGGAAACCAACAGAAATCAGAAACACAGAGCCTGGTGTTTTGTGATGGGAATCTGTATCACATCATTACCCATTACTATCTTTCCACTGTAAAACTCACGAGCATTTTAACTCATGGGTGTGAAAGCCTGTTGCCACACTGAGTCAATGATCCATCATTTTGACTACTGACTGTCCATTCTCCCACACTCCGGTGTCTCTAATCATTAAAAGCAAAGAAATTCCCCAATGTGCAAAGACGATGCCAAGAAAGCACAGAGTAAAGAACCAGGCAGACCATTCATTCTCAGGTAAGGCTAAAACTGAGCAGGACACACTGCCCTACAAATTTTACTGTATGTCAGGTAATTATGCCCCCACAGGAAAACCTTAGACACAGAGAGAACTGTTTTGCCTTATCCATCCTTGGCATATAAATATGTAGGATGTGGAAGTCTGCTCCCTCTCATTGCAGTCTCTCAGGATTAGTGGTCTCTGCAGAGAATCTCAGTACGCAAAGACTCCTGTGCGCCACTCACGGACAAGGAAAAGAAGCACAGTCCTTTTCTTTTTGACGAACTGGACTGGTGCCAGCTTTATTCAGCTAGGACCCTTCATCTGTAAGTATTCGTTTTGCATTCTGGATTTTTAGAAAAAAATATAGTAAGATAAATCATTTGCATTCCAACCTACTCCAAAGATACTGCATTCGGAAGACAAAGCTCTTCTGAAATGCTGATAGCCCAAGGCAGATTTCCAAGATGATGGTGTATTCCAAAACCTGATATAATTAACCAAAAGGATCAAAAAGACTGTGAGGCAACAACGCAATCGCTTCCTCTCCATCTGCCTTGTCCCACCCCTCTGGGCCGGGATGGCAGGAGGAAACTTTGCTTACAGCTACAATGCACACAAGCCAACTCAAGAGGGAAAGCATGTGTGGCTTGAAGCAGCTTTGTACCCCTCTGATCCCAGGCCGTCTGTGTAGCAGCTGTCCTCTGGTGCAAACTGGAGTATATTGAATGTTTGCTGCCGGGCTTTTCACACATTTCTTTGCCTTGTCAGCAAACTTGCTTTGACATGAGAGATTTGTCCCCCACCTTACTCTGTTTCTCTCTCTTTCTTACACACGTATATACCCACACAAACATCCTACCTAAAAGGCAGGAGAGAGCATTAGAGGACAATTACAAGAGAGACATCAGAATTATTAACGTGTTGTGTTGTATTGCTGCCCATAACCCCTGTATCTATGTCCAGGTATCCAGATGACTTTGTGCAGTATTCAACACCTCTCCTGTTTCCATTGTCAAAATGCTGTTAAGAGTACCCTTGTATGCTGGTTTTTTGTGTTGGGGTTTTTTTGCTTGCTGTGTTTTCTTTCCTTTCTTATTTGGGTGGATTTGGGATGGGCTGCCAATGCTGAGAGGTTGAGAGCATCATTCTTACCATGTTAGAGAGCGCAACATTATGCAGCCGCCTCTAGAGAACAGTAGGACGCTTGATTCATTTATTCTGCTCTCAGATTTGGTTTCATAGCTTTTTCTTTTTCTTTTTTTTTTCCAACAGAGAAAACTTTGATCCAGGTACTTATAAACCTTATCCTTATTTCTTGGTCTGCTCTGACAGTTAAACAATCAAACTGGAAAAGGCTCTTTAAAATAACCGAGGTCTGCTGCACCAGTAGCTCCGGAGAGTGAACCGGGACATTCAACGGTCACCGGGAGTCCCGCAGTCACTATGGGAACTGGAGTATGTGGTAGCCTGAGCCATATTGTGTACCAGCAGGAAGAGCATTATACAGTAATCCCAATTGGAGCTGACAAATGGCTCGCTGTGACAAATGTCCTCATTCAGTGTTTGCTGTGGAAAGCTTTTTTCTTGAAAAGAAGGGCCGTTTCTTGAGAAGCTGGAGGTGAGAAAAGGCAATTTTAAACACTGACATTTCCCGGTAACCCCATCTTAGAGAGGAGGCCAGCAAGATCCTGTGCACTTTGATGAATAGGAGCTTTGGAGGAAAAGAAACAAGATCCCAGGTAGTTTTCCAGCGCTTTCGCTCTACATTTGAGTTCAGTTTAGTTGAATTGGTTGCTACTCAGCCAAAAGATGATTTCTCAGAGCTGAAGTGACTTTTTAGCTGCCTCATTAGTGAATATGCAAATAGCTGAAGGTTGAGAGCATTTGTGGATGTTAAGTTCATTGCATTTCATCCAATCTCTAAACAAACCAATGCACACTCTGGGATAGCAGATCCCTGCAAGGAATTTCCAAAGGAGGTCTTACCAGCCCCCAGCTTGGAGCACAGCCTCCAACCGTCAGCGTCCTCCACCTGGAGAAAGCCTATTAAAGCCACTATATAGCATCACAAAGCTCACAAAGCAGAAATTTAACTGCATGAGAGAAGTTCAGCATCATGAACTTAAAGGTTTTGTGCACATCCCAGCCTGTAAGGAGGACAAGTTCACTTCACAAGAATTCACAAACACAAACCACATAGTTTTCTATTAGCAAGCAAATAAAAAATCCAGAAAAAATCTCTCCAGGGAAGGTATACAAGGCAACCTGTCCTCGTCACAAGTGGAACCCCGGGGTTTGACCCCAAGTCACGCACAGCTTTGGCATCCCTGTGATTTCAGGTTATGGAAATGCCAGGGAAGAACAAAACAGCGTTTTGGTGAGAGTCGATGCAGAAAGGGTTGATGCATGTTGATGCTGTGTCAGCCACTTCAGACTAGAGAAGCAGTCATGAAAAGAAGGCGGAGGGACTAGAGACAGAGGCTTTCCCCTTTTATCGAAAAATGCTGTGTCTTAAGAGAAACTTGGTCCAAAGGGATTCACAGCAAAGAGCTCTGTGAAGCAGAGAAACACTGGACAGGACATAAGAAACATTAGGAGGAAAAATGACCTTAATTTTCACTGCAAATCAGTTCAGCTCTAGCACCATAAAAGCTTTTCTCTGCCTTTTGATACCTTTCTTTGCTTCAAAGGGAAACAAACGAGAAACAGCCATTCAGAAAGGGCTCTTAGCCATGTACTCATTGGAGAATAAAATTTAGCAACTTTTCCTTGCCAGCAGTCCAACCCTAACACTACCAAACATCACTCACACAGTTCACAATGGGGTCATTCACAACCATCCTGCCCCTACCAGCACCAGCAGCAGACTGCTCAGCATGTAGGGCCAGACTCACCGGTGGATACCGGCTGCTTTGTACCACTCCAGTGATGCAAAGCAGCTGTAAACCAGGTTTAACAGCCCAGTTAAACTCGCGTTATTATTGCTTTGTGTTGTTGACACAGTGCAAAGCTGCCAGAGCAGCCCAAGGAATCTGATCCTCTGCCTTCTCTTTGCAACAAGTTGAAGTGTTAATCCCGACTTTGAATCCTGTCAAAATATTTAATAAAGTCCACTGGGAGGATCTTATACATTCACAGCTTTAAACTGAATTCACAGCTCTTCACTAGATACACCATTTCTGTCAGTCTCCCTCAAAACACCGGATATGTCCTCTGTGTGAGTGGCTATTTAACTTTTTGCAGTAACGTCCATTCATATATATGTCAACAAGTTAAAAATTAAAATGTGCCCTCATTGGCAACAATAATTTTTAAATTTGATGCTGACATAGTAAGCACAACCTTCCGGGTTGCCTACATCATGACACATGGTCTATTCAAGCAAGACTGTGATACATAAAATTATCAATGTGTACGTTGATAATTCTACATGCACATAACACGCATATACTTACACACTAACCCCAGAGCAAGAAGATATTGTGACAACACAGTTTAATTGTTTTTATTACAAACCAAGAAGCAAGAGTTCAGACCTCCTCTCAGACTCACGAGGAAGCAAACTCCTGCTCTATGAAGTTATAAATAATACAAAGTTAATAGACCTGAGGCATCACAGGCAGCTGGATGTGGTGATAGCCATACTGGTTTCTGTGTGCTGTCAGCCACAGAAAACTGGCCTTTCTGTAGCTCAGTGGGATACCTTGACTCAATCAGATGTTCAACGTTCTGAGCTCTAAACAAAAGTTTGAAAAGAGTCCTCTGTCCAAAGAATCCTGTTAAAATGGATGAGCTGCAGATTTAAATACTGAAGTGTGGAGATCATTATCTACACAACACATTTATCTACACAATCTTCCAAACTTCTGATACATAAAATCTTGCCAGACCCCACTAGAGAGCAAAAACTCCTCCTTTCATTGCAAAGTTGTATTTGCATAATTATGATCATTCTCCTTTACCTCTTTCAAGTTTTACCCATTCATTTTCAGTTTGACATGAAAACTACTAGATAAAGCTATAAGGCATTTTTTGTGGAAGAATTAATAGTCTACAAAACACCTCTTAAATATGCTATTATCAAAGGAAAAAGAAGACTTTGTCCTTCTGAATTCAAAATTATATAATTATGCAATGTCACTCTGAACAATAATGGCAAAACTGTTCTATAAAGCCCCAATCTAGCAATCCATTAAAAATACATATCTTTATAAATTACCTATAACATCTACATACAGAACATTAGAACTTCCCGTTTCAAGAGTAAACCCAGCCACTCATAAATCCCTAGAAACCTGACATTAAGATTTAAATAATGACAGGCATAGCTTTTTGTATACTGCCTTTGCCATCTGTAACTGTAATAATACGATTCACACTAGCCACTTAGAATGACATTTTCTGTATGTGGAAACTGAAATGCCTCAAAATAAATTTAAAAATAACCTGGAAAACAGCTAAGGAAATAAGTTCATGTTACCAAAAAAATCTTAACTTATTTTTCTTTCTCCTTTTCCGTTCTCATCCTCAACTTTGTCTTGCAAGAATAGGAAGATCCACATTCATAAAGGTACTTGGGAATCTAATTTCTGCCTGGGTGTCCAACTTGCACTGAAACCAATTGGAAATCAATGGGAATTAGGTATCTAGTCTCATTTTTGCGTGCAGGCTGATGTTTGAGAAAGAACAGAACATTCATATCCTGTACAAGATTCACTGGGGAGACAAAATCAAGACTTTTTTTCTCTTGTCTGATGGCAGAAGAGCTATGCTGGCTCTGAGATATATATATATATGTGTATATTTATAGTAGTTACAATAAAATTAGCGAAAGAATACTCACCTGGCCAGTTATTATAGAATCATAGGGTGTTTCGGGTTGGAAGGGACCTTAAAGATCATCTAGTTCCAACCCCCCTGCCATGGGCAGGGACACCTCCCACTAGACCAGGTTGCTCAAAGCCCCATCCAGGCTTGGCCTTGAACACTTCCAGGGATGGGGCATCCACAGTTTCCCTGGGCAACCTGTTCCAGGGCCTCACCACCCTCACAGTAAAGAGTTTCTTCCTAATATCCAATGTAAATCTACCCTCCTTCAGTTTGAAACCGTTACCCCTCGTCCTATCATTACACTCCCTGGTAAAAAGTCCCTCCCCATCCTTCCTGTAGGCCCCCTTCAGGTACTGGAAGGCTGCTATAAGGTCTCCCCGGAGCCTTCTCTTCTCCAGGCTGAACAACCCTTGTATGCCCTTGTGGGGTGGAAAGTGCAGCGTGACCTCCAGGTGAACAACACTGGGATAGGAGGGTATACAGACAGAAGGGTATACAAGGGAAGAGAACAATTCTGTTCAGCGAGTTGTTCCTTTCTGCTACTGCTGACAAACCATGGGGCTGGCCACGTGCAGTGCTCCACAAGCAGCTAACAGTGAACCCGGGCAGGAGAAGCTGGTGAGGGTCATTAAATGGCACAATTAAGGGCGAATCCAGTTAGCACTGAGCACACCAAACAGTACGGCTGTCCAGCACAGTGAGGGAAAGGGCAAAGACTTTGGTAATCTTACCTGTCACCGGCCATTCAGATTCCCATAATTATAGCCGATTTTATTTTCCCCTTCTCCAGTAAAGTTCTGTCTGTTAGAGACAGTTATTCAATAGCTTGTTCATTGTGCTTCAAAAGGACTCTGGATAGGACTTGAATTAGTATGTTTTAGAAGTTTTATACAACTGAGTTTGGCCCTTGCTGCTGCCAAGGGGAGGGCTGTGCTGTGGCGGGGGAGGCAGGGGAAATGCTCAGCCAAGAAACTCTGGGTAACACCCAGAAGCACACGAAGTAAAACAACAATTTAGGGGAAGCATTTTGTGCTCAGTCACAGCATTGGGACGCTGGCATAAGAGGATGCATACAATCCCAGGAAGCACTGACTGCATTTAGGACTGGTAGGGCTCCACTTAGATGTTCAAGCACAGGCATTTAGTGCCATGTGACATGCCCTAGAATATATGAAATATCCCTGGCAGATATGACAAAGCTGTGGCATACTTGTGTCCTTTCAGTCTGACTGCTGGAGGCATCAGCTTCCTAGAAACTTTTGATGAGACCCTTACTAAAAATCACTCTTCTTATCCTAAAAAAGCCATACAAAACAAGCCACAATTTGCTTATTTTTCTCCACTGGTTGTAAAGGAACTCCAGGGTGAACAGCTCAGGTGTAGCTGTCCACACTGTAGATCTTTAAAGTCAGCGTGTATGAATTTCACCTCTGATACCTAACAAAGGGTGAGCAACAAACCGTGTGTTTTCAAAAAACAGGACAGCCACTACTTTCTCTGTTGCATGTGGATTACCTGGCGTCTGAATTCTCTCCACAATCTTTCTCTCACTAAGGATATAGCAGGGCCTGGCTTTTCAGCCTGGCTGTGTATTTTCTTAAACCATACAGGAAATGATGATTCTTCAGAGCACTTCCCCTTTTTGTTACGTTGGATTGATATTAGTCAACAGACTTCCTCCAGAAGAGGATTTGGAAAGCTATGCAAAGACACGTGGTGTTTCACTACAAGCCTTCTTCCCCTAGGAAGTCACACTAAAGATATTTTAATTAAAAAGTCTGAAAAAATAAGAAATCCATTAGACAAACAGTAAAATAGCAGTTATCATTCTATGGCAGCCTCCAAACAGCACCTCCTCTTTAATAAGCTGTCATTTATTTTAGGGGAAATCAAGAATTGAGCAGCGAACTGAAGAAGAGCCCATTCTTCTCTGCACTCCAGCAGAAGAGTTGACAACACCAATAATTCATGTAAAATGTGCTGTACAACACTGACATCTGCAAGGAGCTCATCATTCTTTGATGTTTTCTTTTATAAAGCCTCTCTCTTTTCCTTAGCCTAACCACCCGCAACCCCCCCATACCAAATGAAAGCCTGACAGCACAGAGTACCTACCCTAAAGCGTGTTAGCCTGAAACTGAAGACAAGTTGGAAGATTCAAAGACTAGAGAACCTGATTTTTTCTCCTCAGCTGGCAGCTGCTCTTTGTAACTTTAGGCTCATCTTCATGAAACATTACCAAGACGAAAGCACTAGTGGCAATCTTTCACTGACCAGTACACGAATATAATTCTCTTCAGTAACTCAGAAGTAATATCTGGTTCCCATACAGCAGACACAGAGGAAATCTTTGCCAGGCAGAAGTTTAATTATCAAGCAGGATATTAAAATCCTGATATCAATGTTGTCAACATTTCAATAACAAGTATGGGTCTGAGAATCATTACTTCTTGGAATATATCTTTAATCACTCCTAATGTAATAATATCTCTTCAGCAAGGCCTGTTAATATGGGTTAAGTCAGCAGCCATATTAATCAGCGGTACAGATGGATAAATTCTGACTGAAAATGGCAGCTGAACTGATTACAAGTTCTTGCCACCTTTTTTCAGAACTACCTTGATTCTGAATTCTAGGCTTAAAAATTCCTCTGAGTCTGCAATGGCCAAAAAAAGGATCAAAATTTCCTGCAGAACAGCTGACTATACTGTACCTGGTGAATCTTGTGGCAAGTCTCCTCCTTGCGCACCAGCTTGGGCACAGAAGGGATTCTGCAGTTTAATTCAGACATAATGCAAAGCGATGTCCCAAGAAACCAATAACGAAGTGATAGATCAGCTGCCCCAAGCTGCTCCAGGCTGCTCTGTGCTCAGTCACACTCGACGAGATTCATATGATTAACGACACATATCTCCAGTGTAAACACACCAGAGCTAGACTTCCCAGCCTGCTTCAGTCAATGGAGAATGAGTTCATGCTCAATAGACTCCAGGGTGCAATTCTTCTCATCCTAAGGACAACATTTAAAATAGGTCAGACTAGTCTCACCCCACAACTCCGCTCCTTGCGTTTATTATAACGACAGCATTACGGTGATCAGCTCAGCTGAAGCTGGCATCTGCATGCCTGACTCCTAGGGCAGAGTTTATTTATTTAAGGCTATAGATAAGACAGAAGATCTAAGAGAGACTGGTGCCCCACTGCACTGGCAGCTGGAGGCCAAGTGGGAAACCCCTGGGTATGTGAGCTGAGTGTAGGCACCCAAGTCAAGTCCTAAACTGAAGTCCAATGAACCTCATTCACTTCCCTCTTCCAGCCGGCATATTTAACTTTCAATTTAAGAAAGCAAAACATAATCTGACCCAAAAGGTCAAGATCTCTCCTGTCCACGGGAGATCCCTGTATTAGCTGTTAGTGAGTTAATCCAGATACTAGAAAAATTTTGGACACAACACATAAGCACTCTATTGGGCTAATCTACAAAAATGTATCGATTTTAAAAAATTATTATGCTATTTTATGATACCTTACAACAAATGGATACCTTTACTCATGTCTTTTGTATTTCTCTTCATTTATGGGATATTCAGTTAGTCAGATATGCCTTATTCCTCCAAGATAAAAATTTATACAAATACAGCACTCTACAAGTGCAGATTGGCTGGATTATCAAAATGTTCTCAGGCCATTTACCAGGTTACAACCTGTATCACTGATTGTCCAAGTACTCTGCTTTGTTATCAGCTCCATCTTCTTTTCACTAAAAGGCAGAGGATGAAGAAGTCACAATTCCCCTTAAAGATTTCAGAAGTATGCTTTGATCTTTTCGATAAAAATACATAAAATGCATATTCAACATCATCTTGAAGATACGTCATATAAGGCAGCAGACAAAAAGTCACCATGCAGATTCAGTTATTTTAAAGGTCCTTGTTGAATCTTTTACTAATATGTGTACTTTGTTTCTTGATGTAGATGCCATTCCTTCTATATCTGTTTTGTTTTACATTGAGCTGGCAAAGTAATGCAGTCTAGAGAATGGCTCTTTAAAACTATTTAAATAAAGAGATTCTGCTCGTAAAAAAAATTCTACTGGTCATCTGTCTGTCAACAGGGAACTTACTTTGCATTCCTCTTAGTTTATTGGCCATTTATGCAGAACAAGCATCAACGAAGAAACAGCATGTTCATAAATTCCTCACAGCTTTAATCCCAGTTTTGCAACTCTCTCATTGCGTGGCCCTGGGCAGTCATTTGCCTTTTTGACTCGTTTTATTTTTTGTGAAAGCGTACTACATTCTACCAACCCACCTCATAAGAATGTTGTATTGACTAATTGATAGATACAAAGCACTAAGGATGTGTAAAAATGCTAAGTGTTATTACTGGAGTGACCAGTTTTATGTAGCGGAACCAATATTTGTTTAAATACTGTATTTTTTTAAAATACTTGTCAGTTGAGTGTAATTAATATTATCATTAAAAACTGTAATGTTGGTATCAGAGTTGACCTGATTTTCTGCAGCACAGCATAGTAATTATGGCACCTTTCTCCCAGTGTTTCTAATGGCTTTTTCACAACAAAATGTCACCCTGCTGTGACAATAGGCTAAATCTAGTTGCAAAAGAACAAGAAAGAGAATTGCAATAGTAGTAATGCTAACACATTTCATAATGTACACTCGGCCATTTCCACTATATTCTAGTCCTGTGAAAAAATAAACCCTTGCTTTTACGCTGCCTGGTGGCTCAGAGCCACAGTATAAAACAGACTTTTGCTTATTAGCGCGAAACGATCAAGCAGACCATCAGAGCCAGAAGGCTGCAACACTGAGGTGACATCTTCAGTGTGATTTTACTTTCCAGGAGCTGATACCATATTTTTGTCTGTTTTCATTATAATGCTCTTGGTCCTTTTGTATTTCACAGCACTTTGGGAAACCTAATACCTTCCTGACCATCATACAGTACTGCTTAAATTATCCGACTGCCTGAAAAATAAATTCATTATTCTTATTTCATCATGCTTGAGCTGGTGTGGCAGTTATCACACTTTCAAAAGCCATCTCCATTCACTATTAAAAGAAGCTATGGAAACAGCTGTCGAGAAAAGGTCTCCTCTTCTGTTCCTGGAATATTAATATTTTAGCCGTGAGTCAAAAGTGCTGGCTAGCAGAATAAAGAAAACAGTAACAGAATTTGGAGTTTATTCTTTTTTAATGCTCTCTACATTAGGTCGTGCCTGGTTCTGAAGCTCTTGGAACGTAAGTAAGTTCTGTTTCCCTGGAGTGAGCTGCAGCATCAAATCTTCAGGTTGTTAGGGTATCTCCTATCCTTGTTTACCCTACAGGCTCTATTACCTACTGTTATCTCCAAAAGTGCATTTTTATTATAATAGTTCCAATATCTTACTCAAGCATGCTGCCCTTCTAGAGCTTGTTGAAAATTATTTTGACTTCACAAAATTTACATTCAGGCCAATATTTCCCCCCCGCTGCCTAAAACACCTCTCAGAAGCTGAATTCTGCTTCAAAAGGGTTTAGAGGTTTTTGTGATTCATATCCTATGCCTCATGTCAGCCTTCCAAACGGCACAGGACTCAAGGCTGTGCTTTTAAAGTGGTCTGTAAACTTTACACTGCCCCTAATAGCTGTTCAAATACCCAGCTGCTGCCTGAGCTCCAAGGCCAGCAAAGAGTTATGTTGAATGGACTTCATCCGATATAACACAAAATGCTGCTACTGATAGCGGGACAAGGGATGCTAACTTTGACCAGACTCCCCTTCTATATATAAGGTGACTATCAGAGTGATGAATTGGAGGAATTACGACAACGTGTTTTGAGTTTGCAAAGGCATAGGCTGTTCATTCTTCTTTCTCCATTTGAAAAAGCCTGGCTGACAGAATTAAGGCTTCGAAGCTCATTCAGGCTCTTTTTTTCTGCCTGCTTCTCACCAAACCTTTAAAAGAAAAGAATGACTCAGTAGCGTGCCTCCAATTAAGACATGTTTACAAATAATTTCTCACTATCTGCCCAGTTTTAATGATGATATATGGTCATTCTGGGGGTGTGCAGTAAGTTTGAAACTTTACATTTCAGACATAAAATCTATTATGGAGTCCTGGTGCTTTTACGAAACTGCAGTCTCTCTGAGAGAAAGAACCTCACTCAATCCCTCTCAAGGGACTTTGTATATGTTATGTTAATTTTAAAGTTCTTTAAATATATTTAAATGTATGCATTTCCAAGCTCTTGTGGCCGTAGTTTAACTGGAAAAAAAAAATCATACATAAATGATTCATGAGTACATGGCACTTACTTGCTGGGATGGTGGAGGGGAGGGGAGTGGAAGAACCACCTAACGCTTTTTAAGTCTTGCCCTCCTGTATCCCAGGACACAGGCTGTGTGATAGACAAAGCCTGAATTACACCACTGCACTGGGTATGTCAGGTTTAAAATTAAGACAAGAGGGAGCTTTCATCATCACCAAAGACATTTTAGATATGTGCCCATTTGCTGAGCGGAAGGGGGAGGGGAGCATCTAACAGGGTTGCTGTGGTGGGAATGTTGGGACTTCTCCCGCACCGAGTGCCCAAGCACGTACAATGGGCGAAGGACCGACGAATTCATACAGCTAATTCACCGGCTGAACAACTGCTCAGTGGGTTGCTCTGATATACTAGGACTGTATGAAATTAGGAAATGTTGCTACTTCATGCAGACTTGAATAGCAAGAAGCTTCCTGACACAGAAAAGACGTAAGCAAACATTGTAATAGGACTAATAGTGGATTTACAGGAGTGAAAAGACCTATTGAATATACACCCACAAAAGCATAATTTAATGGGTAAAGTGTCTGTCTCTTGATGAATGGGTTAGAAATTCAATAGTAAAAAAAAAAAATGCAAATGGCCATAAGATTTTTAAAGGGATAAAGACTGAAAATAGTCTGTCTTTTTTCATTCTAATAGAGTTACCATCATAGTTTTCCCATAAAGTCAAAGCTCCTTTATTGCTAATTGGGCTTGCCTGCAGAAAGCTTAGGCATTCAAACACGGTTTCCTTTCCTTTTATAACGTCTTGTTATATAAAGTACTCACTCTCATTCATGATCTTTTCTTTGATGAAAAAAATATATTTAGATTGCTGTGGAGGAAAATAAAATACTGAAGGTAACAAGTCTATTATTGCTAATGAGTTTATGCCCACAGGTTGGGAACAAGGAAGAGAAAGACTTGTCATCAGAGAGAGAAGAAAACTCCCTACCTGTTTGTTAACACCTGTAACCACAGCTGGCTCTACAATTTGCATTATTTAGGGTCTGCATGGGAAATCAGGACACAGGCAACCCAAAATTTATGATTTTCTTGTGTTTTCATCTCTGCTGGCCCAAGCAGAAGAGGTCTACATGCTTGTTTCTAAATATAGACCTTGAAAGCAGTGAACACTAACATGAAATGATACGCTGCTTATTTTTAAAGCTATCTATAATGTTATCCCATTAATATTACAGGGATTATATAGAACAAGATGCAGATATTATTGGTACAGAACATTTTTCTGCTGCAAGGCCACACATACAGAATAGATAAATACGTAATGACAGATCTTAAAACATACACCTGTTTCCTGTAACAGCCTGAAAAGTTTGCTCAAGATATAGCTGAAGACTGTCAAGTGAAAGGTCACCGGTTTTCCAGGTAGCCCAAGAAGTTTCTCCCTTTTAAGAAAGCAGAGAAAAGTGGGCTTTTTTTTTTTTTTTTCACAAAAACTTCAGTCTTCCTCTCCTAAGCACACACAGGACAACATCTTTGCCCAGGAAGTCAAGGGCAGAAATTAATGTTCCTCAGTGAGCTCTATAGTGTCTGAATTTCAGTCTCAAGTGTTTGGCATTAGTATAGCTCAAGTAAAATCTAGCCCCAGACTACCTTGCTTTTTGGGCTTATTAGATCTTTGTTTCTATTTTTCCCCTTGGACATAATCAAGGGAAAGAGCCAAGCACAACTTCCCACCCACAGTCTCTACTTTGGCTAGCACACTGTCATCTCAGACTGCAATGCTTTCCCTAACCCCCATGAATCCCATTAAGTTTTGCTGATGCCAGAAACTGAATTGTTGTTTATCTTCTAATAAGTATTTTGCATTATAGTTTCTCTCATATTTGCTGGAAGCACGCAGTGGGCATGTCTGCTGGAGTCCCTGCAGTTCAGGTAAACATGTCCAAGTTAGCCTTCATGCAGCTAATTCAGTATTGACAGCTATGTTAGTGTAGAGTTGAGCACAGCAAAACACTAAAGCTCTTACCTAGCTCCTTGATCAGGTTTGACTTCGCACACCATGGCTTCACACTGGCAGGATCCAGGCCAGCTATCTTGACATACCTCAAATACATTTATCCAAGCTGCGTAGCAAAACATCCCATATTTAGCTTAAGAATCTTAGGAAACCTCCTTCAAACAGCAGGCAGCTTGGCTTATAGAGTAGCAATAAACTTAAAACATTGTCAAAAGAATTTAAATTCTACTGGTTATGTTTCTACTTTCACACAAAATTTTACTTTAAAATTCTTACTGATATTGGACTATGCGAATCAGCAGTTATGCTTTGTCTCAAACCTCATCTACACTGGACAAATGTACCATGACAGCAACATGACAATCTCCAGCGAAACACCACACCACACCAGAGCTTCCTGTATGTCTATGTCTGATGAAATTAAACTGGCGTTATCAAGGTAGGACGTCTAGCTTTTACTGTACCTGTTTCTATGAGAGTTCTTTATCAAGACTGAAACTTCATTGGTCTTTATTGTAAATACCCTAAGAGATGGGAAAAAAACCTTTTTACAAAAAAATAAAAAAATAATCTACACAAATCTAACTAGTTTCTTTATTTTTAAAAAAAAGAAAGGTGTCCTACACTCTGGGAAACAGCAATGAAAACAATGCTATAATGTCACTGAAGAAAAATTCTCTACTCAGAAATTTATCTCCTATTAATAAGCTCTGACAGGTTTTTTGCTCTTTCCTGGCTGACCTCTACCACTGAGTAGCGGCTTGCATTCATCAGCCATGCCAGGACCTGGGATGGGGAATTGATCAAGGTTAAAACTAACTTCTTTTTTTTGTGGGTTAACTGTAGTGGTGCTCAGTTGCTGGATTTGTTCACCGTATGACTGTACAGACACTTCTGCTGGTGTAACAGTGAGGAGGGTATGGGATGGAACAAACAGCTGGTCGGGCAGGGCTGGTTCCTTTTCTCACTGACATAGATCACGTCAGGTAAAACAACCCACAGAACTGCAGTTATCTCTGCTTTCCACTTTGTCTTACACAACCAAAATTAAATTCTAAACAGTAAGGTCCCAGTAAGCTTTTCATTTATCCATTACGCTGGTGAGAGACAGCTATATACACATACATATATATCGGGATACACTCCAAAAAAAACTGAAGTGAGAGCTTCTGAATAGCAACTGTGGCATCTGAATAGCAAAAGTGGCATCTTTACTACAAGACTTATTTAAAAGTGAAAATATCAAGAGCCATCCTCCACTAGTTTATACAAAAGCAAGCAACTTGCCCAACCTGTATGCAAACTCCTGGTAGGAACAAGAACCTAAGGAAAGTGTCAAAACTTCATCCCATAATGTTCTTCCAACAAACAATCATATAATAACCACTTGATGATTTTAAATGAGAACTAAAAGACATTAGTCACTCAGGAATTTGTTTTGCATCCATGACGCGTTCTGCCAAGAAAAGCTACTCAAGTCACCAATAAGCTATTAATAACTCGTGATTCTTCGCCCATTTCTCAGTATT
Source organism: Dromas ardeola (assembly GCA_013398915.1). Lineage (NCBI taxonomy): Eukaryota > Metazoa > Chordata > Aves > Charadriiformes > Dromadidae > Dromas > Dromas ardeola. The sequence goes on along the minus strand of VYZM01000318.1, from coordinate 6,797 downwards.
TCATCCAAGGGACGCTTGACATAAGACACTGCTAAGACATAATAAGACACTCCTGATCTTAGGTATCCAAACATATTTTGTCATTGCCTTGAACTTTTTGGCATTACTTAGGTTTCATTTTGGACAGCACAAATCGCCTTCTTTGTTATATGTAGGACAGAAATTAAGGATTCAAGATCATCAATATATACCATGGATTCTCTTTTTATGTCATTGTAGATATTATATTTAACATCTGATGCATAGTGCTACTAGTAAGATCTCAGTCAGAATGTAGAGATGTAAATGTATGATTCATTTCACAACTAATTCGCTCCAAGAGCAAAATGACGCACTGAATATTTGGAATCAAGAACTGGAAGAGATATCTACGGACCATAAAATTCTTTTCAGTTCTGGTCCTGAAAATTAGTTACCACCTTTGATAGTTTTTTGGCAGTGACTATGTTTTCAGCCAGGGAAGCAAGAGCTGAACTGTGAGCTTTGTGATGCAACTTCAAAACGCCTGTCACATCCTCATTGAATTCTGCCACACAAAGTCAACAAGGGTTACAGAACGAATTCCTTTAAATTATTTAACAGGTGATGTTTGAAAATCTGGCAAAAAAGGAAAAAAACATCACAAGCACTTCTCAACTGTGTAAGACATGTTTTATTGTCCTGTTTTCTCTCCTTCCACCTGTCACTTCTCTCAGAGTTTAAAGTTGGGCTTGACTGAGCAGATCATCTGTCTGCTTGCTCAGGAAGAGCTTTTCAAAACACAGATATAAAAACAGGAGAAATAGTCACTAAAATCTTCAGGAAATAAATGTCTAAGTTTTTACTGGAAAATCCAATATTGTAGCATCCGGAGTTATTTTCTACTCATTGCATATATAAGTTTCTCATAGTAGGACTTCTAAGTCATAGCACCATCAGAGACAACTATTTAAGCAAAATTCATAATAAATTCTCTATGAATTACTTGTTGCTTACAAAATGTACCAACATCTTGGGAAGCAGCACCAATTCTAGTGTGATAACTCAACAGCCCAATTCTGTACCAGTGCACCAGCCTGGACCCTACCTAGTAAACCAAAATTGTATGCCAACAAAATCAGTGCCCTCTCCACTGAAACCAATAAATTATTATGAAAATAGAAAATAATTAGAATTATGAAAATAGAAAATAATGATGCAAACACAAATTGGGTCAGGACACAGGGAATAGTACTCCTCCTTTTCTAAAATGCACTCTAAGAGCACGTGCACAATTTTAATGACTTGATTTTATGTGCGGCAGAATACTGCTCTACAGCACTCTGTGTCAGGACCTTTGAACAAACCAGCCACAGAAGGTGGTCCTTTACTGAGCCACCATTCATAGCTCCTACAGCACGGACAGGAGGTGCAGAAATATTCTTAATTTGAGGAATGACAACATGTCTGTAAAACTGTCTGGTTTAAAAGCTTCACCCAGGCTTTCTGGGATAAAACTTGGTGGTTTTTTTTCTTGAGACGATAAACAGCTATTACATTTAGACCAGCTTGTGTTCATTAGCTAATGTCCAGCTGTGAGATGTGCTGAACTTCAGCACTAAACAGTCATTAGCTGAACATAATTTGGTGTTTTACAAACACTCAGTATTATCACAAATCTTCCACTAAAACTTAAGAAATACTGTTTTCCATGTTTTCAGATTACTGAGGTCAGAAACAACTTGTACAATATGCCAGGACAAAGATGATCAACCTACAAGAACGGATTGGCTAAAACTAGGTGTCTTGTCAAATGTAGGTTAATAAACACCGACAACCAAAACTTGTGAAAGAAAACAAACTAGGGCTGAAAGATGAAGCAGGGGAATTGTTTCAGTGACAGACATTTCCTCTTCACAGACCGTAAATTAAGTCTTCATCAAAGTAGTTGGAAATGGTCTTGATCATATTGTGTAAATAATGTACAAAGTTTAAAACTACTTTTATAATGTCAGCACGTTTCCTTTGGGACTGGATCATGTTGCGAAGAAACCACTTTTAGCCCAGGTTTAAACAGCAGTTAAGTGGAATTTAAAAGATTATGACATCCTAAATAGCTTTATTTTAGTACTCAGTCTTCCTGCATTTAGTAACGTATTTTTTTATTTTAATCAAAGTGTCTCTATAACATCTTGGCAATGACCTAGCTATAAACAAAATTAAAAATCTGGAATTAAACTTAAGTTCTCGTATCTTCTGCTCTGTTCCTTATTACATTCACAAAACACAGTGGAGGAATCCAGCAATTCTATAGTCAGTATTAATTAGGTAAATTGTTGTCTGTAGAGGAAAAAAAAACAAACCAACAAAAATACAAGCTGAAAGCAGCTTTGCAACTCTTACTCGTAAAGTTATGTAGAAATAGATAGTTATTACGACTGGAAAAGAGAATGCGTAGAAAAATGTTAAAAAATGCATCCTGGTGATATTCAGGCTAAGGAGCGAGGGACATAACTAAGGAATTTAATGAACCACAAGCAATTAAAATTTAAGGCCGTGGAGATTCCTTAAAAGTAACCGTAGCGTCTACACTCAAAGCTGGGGAAAAGGCTATCATTGCAAATAACCACTTAGCAGACACTTTATTACATTCTCAAATAAAGGAGATGACCCTGTACAGTGCCACACAGAAAGCGAGGAGGAGGAGGCCTTCAATGCATGGCTTCCCAGAGGCCCATTCCCAGGGACTGGAGCCAGTCTTCGGTTCTACTCAGAGAAGTGAAGCCACACAGCCACATCTAGACCTCCACATTGGCCTGAGTTTGAATTCACTTTCATGCCAAATGTTCTGGTCATCAACATTATTTTCACATTGCCGTGTTATCCAGTTCTAGTTTGAAGCACATCAACTGGATCTCCAAGTCCAGGATATCCAAGTGTAGGGAAAAGCCACAGAAGACCCAGGTACGTGCACCCAAGGTAGAAGAAAGTGGTAAAGGAGATGTAATTTTGTAGAGCTAGTAAATATGAGGAAACAAGTGGAGCAAAAAGAGCAGCAGACTTCCTACAGAGGCCCAGGAGGAGCAGAAGCCAAGTATTAGCAGTGTCTGATGAAGGAGATGCTGCCCAGGCTTTTCTCTCCATCACAATCATGGACCTCAGCCAGACCCTACATAACTGGCTTCACTTCTTAGAGCGAGGTAGAAGTTGTCCTTCTTTCTGCGCTCCTGCTGAAGCTGTCTTAGTCCTTGCACTTTTTAGGCAGTGAGGGAAACAAAGAGAAAATGGAGGAAATTCAGAGAACTGAAATGACTTGCAACTGGCACATGAAGAATTTTTTAAGAAAATAATACATTTGGCAAATGTGGAAGAGAAATTAAAGCTATGCTCATGTAGAAAGCATCTACATAAAGAAAAGGCAAAGGAACTGCTTATCATGTCAGTAATACAGGTCAATAGGTAAAATGAAGAAATCAAATATTTAGGGAACATCAGTAAGGGATGACTCTGGCAGTCAGATATCAACAATTTGGAAACGAACATCCTCATTTCTGGCCTGGAACAATCCAAGTGAGGCTGAGAAATGTGCTTGGAAACAAGAAAGATGGCAGGGAAGCATCATTTACTCACCTCTGCATTGTCTCCAGCTTAACAGAGCCCCCACTGCTTCAAGGCAAATTTTAATCATCTGCTGGCACAATGGTATCATAACAATAAAACAGTGAGATTTTAAACAGTCTTTTCCTTCCACAGAAAAATAAAGTCTCCCAAATAAACACTGAATTGCAGACTCACCCTGTATACATATGTGTAAATAGCTTATTCTCTTGTATTAATTCCATTGATTTCAACTCAGCCATAGTGAAGTTCTCATGAAATACCCCTGTTCTTGCAAAGCTTCATCTCCATGTCTTGCATATTGAAAAATTTCAGATGAATCTAAATAGGGGATGATTTTTGAATTAGCCATTGCTTGAATAACAAAGTGCTATGTTAAGTCCAATTCCAGCCAGCAACAAAAGCTCGCTTTCAATGGAATCACATGAAATAAAATTACTGCTTTTATCTCCAGCACTTGAGTTCTGTCTTTTAATTTAAAAAAAAAAAAGTATCAAAAATATCACAGCGAGGAGAGGTTTGTGGAGGAAAATCCTGTCACCGCATGAGTAGTTCTCTCTACAGCAGATTAATTTGTCTTAATAGCATAATGAAACCTCTGCTGCTGTAGCATCTCTTACTGCAGCTTTTCCTGCACCGGCTTTCTTCTTGCATTCATATACAGCATTTCGTACACATATTTAACTCTATGAATTCCTAAGACACCACCATAGGCACCACCGTAGGTTTCTAAGTAATTGTCACTGCTCAGAGAGCACATACGCATTTTTAAGTACTAGGACACCTTTAAGCACCACAACAATACGGTTCCAAAATGTTTATATTTCAAAGGTTGAATTATGAAAGTTGAATGGCTCATCTCATCTTATCTAGTAAAAAATATTAATGAAGCATATTTTTATTCCCTAGTTATCTCTGCTGTAGATCTGCACTGGAAAACAAATTTTGTAATCAATTTGTATTGCTAAACCGTTTTAATTCTATGTAGAAATGTGAGTTTTCATTCTAATTAAATATACAGTACAATTATACTTAAAAAACAATTAACATAGCTATTTATGCACCTAACAAGACAGTTATCAGAGTATGTCCTGCAGCCGATTCCGATCATCCATAAACGCAGTTTCAATCTTAAACTACGAAGATTTTTTAATGGTGCACATCTGCCCCCTTGTGCTAGTTTTACATGACTGCCTTTTTTATTGCTAAGGGGACTAATGAGCTACAGTTCATTTAGTCCTGCAAGGCCATTTTAAAACTCACATGCAGGTATTTTGCTCCTTAGCTTCCCTTTCAGCGTACAACAGAAAAGAGGAAAAGAGGTATTGCTGTACATTTCCATCTCAGTTCCTCAGTTTTTTCTAAAAAGGCAGACAGATTTAAAAAAAATGCGGATAGGTACAAAGCTATCAGTGCTATGTGTATCAGGAGGATTACAGCCAATAACTGTGGCTAGTGGCAGCTTCTGGATGTCTTCATTGCACCAGGTGAAGACCTTTGCTCCCATCACAGCAGGAAACCACCCAGCTAAAAGAAGGAACAAGAGGAAGCTTGCTCTGCACTTCAACAAGAAAGAAAATAAGAAACTATGAAGACTGATTTTCATGGTAAAACCTACTATGCTTAGGAAATGGTGGCCAAGGGAGGCATCAAGTGCTTTCAAGGATAATTTGATTTAAAGCAAAAAAGTTAAATTTTACTCCAGGAATGCTCTTTCTGTTCCTCCAGGTTTTGTAGTTGGCCTGGAGACTGGGAAAAATATTTGTCACAAGTGCTCATATATCCTAGAATCATAGAATAATTTGCGTTGGAAGGGATCTTTAAAAGTCACCTAGTCCAATCTCCCTGCAATGAGTGGGGACATCTTCAACTAGATCAGGTTGCTCAGAGCCCTGTCCAACCTGACCTTGAACATTTCCAGGAATGTAAAAAATGTCTTCCTTATACTTGGTCTAAATCTTCCCTCTTTTAGTTTAAAGCCATTACCCCTTGTCCTATCGCTACAGACCCTGTTAAAAAGTTTGTCCACGTCTTTCCTGTAGGCCCCCTTTAAGTGCTGAAAGGCCACAATAAGGTCTCCCTGGACCCTTCTCTTCTCCAGGCTAAGCAACCTCTCTCAGCCTGTCCTCACAGGAGAGGTGCTCCATCCCTCCCATCATTTTTGTGGCCCTCCTCTGGACCCACTTCAACAGGTCCATGGCTTTCTTGTGCTGAGGGCTCCAGAGGTGGACACAGTTCTCCAGGTGGGGTCTCACCAGAGAGGCTTAGAGGGATAAAATCACCTCCCTCGACCTGCTGGCCACGCTTCTTTTGATGCAGCCCAGGATGCAGTTGGCTTTCTGGGCTGCAAGCGCAGCTTGTTGGCGCACATCCAGCTTTTCATCCACCAGTACCCCCAAGTCCTTCTCAGCAGGGCTACTCTCAATCCCTTCATCCCCCAGCCTGTATTGATACTGAGGGTTGCCCCGACCCAGGTGCAGGACCCTGCACTTGGCCTTGTCAAATCTCATTAAGTTCACACAGGCACACTTCTCAAGCCTGTCCAGGTTCCTCTGGATGGCATTCTGTCCCTCAGGCATGTCAACTGCACCACTCAGCTTGGAGTCATCGGTGAACTTGCTGAGGTTGCACTCGATCCCACTGTCTATGTCATTGACGCAGATATTGAACAATACTGGTCCCAATAAGGACCCCTGAGGGACACCACTTGTCACCAATCTCCATCTGGACATTGAGCCTTTGACCCACTACCCTCTGGATGTGACCATCCAACCAAGTCCTCATACACTGTACAGTCCATCCATCAAATCCCTCTCTCTCCAATTTAAAGAGAAGAATGTTCTAGGGGACCATGTGAAAGGCCTTACAGAAGTCCAGACATCCGTAGCTGCATCCATAGCTCTTCCCTTGTCCACTGATGTAGTCACTCCATCATAGAAGGCCACCAGGTTGGTCAGGCAGGACTTGAGCTTGGTGAAGCCATCTGGCTGTCTCAAATCCCCTCCCTGTCCTCTGTGTGCCTTAGCATAGCTTCTAGTACGATCTGTTCCATGATGTCTCCAGGCACTGAGGTGAGACTGACGGGTCAGTAGTTCCCAGGGTCCTACTTTCTATTCTTTTTATTAATCAGTGCAATGTTTCCCTTTTTCCAGTCACCAGNGATGCATCTCATCAGGTCCCATAGATTTCTCTGTGTTAAGGTTCCTCAGGTGGTCACAGAC
>VYZM01000316.1:0-20112 GCA_013398915.1 Dromas ardeola | reverse complement strand
GGGCTTTGGAAGGCCAAGAACAGATACGCGCTTCATGCCCTTGGTTTTGCAGATTCACTCTCCAAGGAGGAGTCTGTGGTCAGAATGTGACATTCCTTCATGTTAGAGCTATTGAGATAGTAACAGGCTGTTCCAGCACGAGCGTGCCACAGACCTGCGTCTCCAGGGCCAGGAGTCTCTGCAATAAAATCCACAATGCCCAGTAAAGAGCACCTAGACATCCTGTCCTGGGATATCTGTTGGCTTTTAGAGCATTAATGTGGCCACACTTGGGAACTGCACCCTATAGCTGCCACATGAGCTGCCATTTTAACCACACCATGATTATCATGACTGCCTGCTGTGATTACCTCCTATTGCTGTTACATTGCAGACTTTGTGAAGGGCCTGAGAGCTTGTGGGAGAGTGGCATCCAAGCACTTTGGCAGGGCAAAATGGGATCAGCAGTAAAAGTAGCTCTGGGAAATTAGAGAAATTGTCTCAAATTTTCAGAAGGAAATTTAATGAAGAGAATAAAAGTACTTTCGAGAAGATTAGATGAGAGAGACAAATGCATGGTTTATGGCTGTTGAACTAAGAAAGAAAGGTGGGGACTGTAACATTTCACAAGTTAACATAAAAAAAGAACATTTTTATGCATTTTAAGGTTTCTAGGCAATTTTTTAGTCTGTATTGGTGTTTGGGTATTTTTGCTGCAGACTTAGAAAGTTTCTGTAGTAGAAAATAATTCACATTTTAGTGGGTTGGATTTGTAATTACACAAATAAGAAAAACAGTACCTTTACTTTAGAAAACGTGTTGAACAAAATAGAATCATAAAAATATTTACTGTAAATTAGAAATACTTTAAATATATGATCTGCCTTACTTGAAAATTATCATATTCCTTACGATTTTAAACTCACATCACTCTTATAGGATGTTTTATTGTGCAGGATTTTTTTTTAGGATCCTTGCAACTTGCTGTAATTTTCAATCTGAACTAATCATCTCAGTCAAGTTGTGCTCTTCCTAAAGCCATGTTTAGATAGATTATTCTTGCTCTACATATTGTCCTGCGCTTGAATTACAGTGCAGCTTTATTGAGGATCCAATATATTACATTATTAGGACACATGTAGAAAAATGGTGAGAAACTAAAGTTTTGTTTTTCTTGACCTGTAATTAACTATGTGTGGAGTTTAGGAGTTGCTTTGCACTGATACATTATTTTTAGAGTTAAGCTGTCTGTCATCTGATCAGCAGTAGTACAAAGGTCCTGAAAAATGTTGGTCCATAATGGCCATAAAGAAAGACCTCTCAGAGAAAAGCTTAAAATAGATGCAGTTAATGGGTTCAAATAAAGATTCTTTCCCAAATGGATGGCAGGGGATTGGCAGGGGATCTCTGGAACACAAAAGCAGTATTCCAGTAATAGTAGCACAAATGGTTGAAAACATTTCCTGTCAGATACCCTTTGTCAATAAAGCAAAATTCAACAGTTCACACCATGAGCTTCCCATTACACCCCAGGCAAGGAAGAAATCACCTAGCAGCTTTGCTGCTCAGGACTCATGACAGTGCTCTTACACCTCACAGAGAATAAGCAGCTCCCCAGCCCCACCATGCCAGCAGCACAGCCCCAGCACCAGTACGGTACTGCTGGGAGAAATATGGCTCAGCACACATCAACTTTGGAATCAGAGCCCAAAGATTTAAAGTCCAAGCTTAGCTGACATGTGAGTCAGACAGCAGTGTGGGCTCATGGGAAGGCTCTGAGAGTCTTTGAGGCATGCTGCTTCAGGAATATATGGTCAACTGGAGGGATTTGTCAGGGAGCTGAGAGTCTGATCTGTGCTACCTGGCAAGGCATTGACCAAATGAAGAGGTAATTGCACACTAGCTGGTTAGGCTAATATTAAAATAGGCTAATTTTGCGTGAACACCAATATAACCTGTCCTCCCATGAGAGGTGTTATCCTGTTATTCTCCAAACTGAAAGCAAGTTTTGACAATCCTTTTTTCAATGTAAATAATTAATATGGGGATTACCAATAGAAAACATTTCACATATTATCAATACTGCACGTGAGAATGCCTCATGTAATTTAAATAGTTTGAATGTTCAGAATTCTTTCCTGTTTTATGAAGAAAGCAGGTAAAAAAATTGTATATAATCGTAACATCCACTTATAGCAACAAAAAGCTAGTTGTGAAAAATCTAAACAATTCTCTCTCTGAAGTGTAGCCTCTCCTGGCTTCTCTCATAGGTGTAATGTCAAAAGAGAAACAAGCCAATTAATCAAGTGTCTGGTTATTTTAGTTTATATTGCTGTCCTCATTTCTTCTCCTTTCATACCATTCTCCAACTCCTTTTGCCTTTTTCATCCCGTTCTATTGCCATCAGAGCCTGTCCACCCCACTCACCTGTTCTGTAACTGAAGCTGTTTGGCTGCTTTGGCATGTGATTGAAAGGGCATCCTGAATGTCACCTCCTCATCCAGGATCTACAGATCACGTATCTTTCTCTGACATTTGCTGTGGAGATAGGAGGAATTTGAGTAATCACAGAAATGTCATGCACACTCAAAAGCTGTTCCTCTTCAAATCTAAAAGTGCTGTGTGCTAACTGTCTTTAATCTCTAGCTGATTTTGCCCTCCCTCTTCACTTTTCTTTGCAAGACTGCTACTTTGACTCAATGGGCAGCTATTTAGGTGGCATCAGAGCAAAATAAAGACATTCCTGGATTTAAAATCTACTGTTGAAACTTCCCAAGTAGAACTAACTTCTTTTTTCCCTGCTGTGAGGTCAAATAATAACTGTATCAAGCATTGCAGAAATTAATCTCCAAACAAAGGAACAGGACCAGAAGACAGCAAGGCCATCTCAGTCCATACATAGTTAGCCTGGGATACAAGGACATTCTGAACAGCCACCGTCGCAAAGGCTAGCTCACTTCTGTTTTATCTTTGCAATAGCTAAAACAGTAACTGGCCCAACGTATCTCACATATTATCAAATTAGTTGGTCTTTTATGTGTTAGGCTCATCACTGACTTTTCCCTGGAAATAATCCCCAGCTCCTTTCCTACTCCATCCTTTTTAGCACTGCTCATCTGGAATGACAGCTCAATTCCCTGAAGGACAAGCCTTACCCAGCTAAACCACAAACAATTACCCAGATTAGACATGCTATGCCAGGAACAGAGAAAGCACTCATCATATTCCATTTAATTCAACACAATGACTGCCTTTCAGTAGAATAAAAAGAACTTTTTATGTGAAAAGTATCCTTACCATCTCCAGGATCCAGTGACCAGCCACATCTTAGCAGAAGTGTCAGAATGAGAAGCTTTGCACCAGAGAATTAGTGTTCCGGCATTTCTTCTTGTCTCATGCCAGCATTCCTGAGAGGTCTTATTTTACCCAGGGATCTTCAGTATGAGGCCACACATTCCTTATCAGTCTCTTCATTATGGATCCACAGGCACAAAGATCCCCTTCGCATGTTTTATAAATATTAACAGCATAGCTGAGAACAGCATTTGCAAGCTGCAAATCCCATCAGGAATTTTCTTCAAGATTAGTGTAAAAACTAACACTAAGCAGTAAAAAATACTGAACACCTTTCATTTTTAACAAGAAACTTGTGTGCTTATCTTTGCATTTTCTGAGCAATTCAGCATTATGAAACAACCTATTTTGTTGCATGTTAATGATTTGATTTCTTTCACTAAAGAATTGTTATATCCTAGCACTCCATTCCCAGGATAAATTATTCTAGTAACTCTGTGGGTGTTAAGTCCATGTGTTAAATAACCTGTTTTGGCAACAAGAAAAAATGTGTATATATTCCAGCTGTAACATTTGGATTAGTTTTTTTCTGGGTTCAGTCTGTTGAAACTAAGCTATTTCTATAACCAGAATGGAAAGAATAATTTAAAAAGTTCAAATATTGAGAGTTTTTGCTTTACTTACATTGGGAGGCTGAAAGTGCTTGGGACACAAAGGAATTGTATACAAAGTTTGAAGAGCATTTTGTGCTATGGAGTATGGATTTCTCAAGGAAACATCTACTACACCTCATCTCAGCCTATTCACACATAATCTGGAAATCACTTGATTTTTCTGAACAGGTGACCAGTATTTTGTCAAGAGCCAGTGACCGAATCCTGTGTTTTACCCATTTCACAGAAGAGAATGAAACATTAGTTGATCTTTGGAGAACTCCTTGACTATCCACCTTTAGAGGAAGTGTGATCCAGAGTAAAGTAACAGGGACATGTAAAATTTAACTCTAGGATCTCTGGTCATAATGGAAGCTGATCATCCCTCTGTGTAGAACAGAACAATACTGTAAGCTTTTTGTCTTGCTATTTATTCAAAGCATTCTGTGGTTAATGCCTTACACTGAATCCTAGGCCTATTGTTTCCTTCAATGGAAATCAAACAACCTTCTCAAGCGGTAAGTTCCTGCCTAACAAGACTGCAGTGTGGGGTGGCCACTTTAGGGTCTAAAAATAATCATAGGATATGATGCGGAAAGAACAACAGATGATGTTTCAGTTAGATGTCTTTGAAAGATCTCACAGAGAGTGAATAGCCTGAAGTTTTTACTTATAAAGTCTGATTGTAATGCCCACTTTTGTGTTTGATTTCTAGAGGCTACAGGCTGTATGTGACTGTAATGTATTGCCAAAAACTTGGAACCAATGAAATATTGGGATGCCCACTGAAAAGCAGATGTAATGCTATCTGCAGCTTAACAATACGTTTTGATTAGTTCTCTTCAATTCTCAATGGAGTGGTATTTTGTTAAAAGGCTGTGACTGGGGAGGATATGGGAAAGCCTCGTCCTGCCTGCTTCACTGGAGGTCTGGTGAAGTCTTCTGAAGGGAAGACTGGATCTTAGCTCATAGCAGTTAAACAGGACAGGAAGATGAGAGGTAACTTCAAGAGTGAAGGGGAGAACAGAGGTGCAAGAAAGACATCTGAACATAGGGACCTGCAACAGACTGCTCAGAATAGCAGGGAGCAGGCACACAGTCAGGTCTCAAAAGTAACAGCTAGAAGGATGTCCAAGAGACTGGAAAGGTTTACAGAGCTTGCTGAACACAGACAACTAAAAATTCCACAGCTGAACCCAATACTGGAGAAAAGGACCTGCTCCAGAAGGACACAAAGGGCGGGGAGAATTTTTTATTATGTGCTTTCTTAATCTGACTTTTTTTCTAATTTTTTTTTTTNTTTTTTTTTTTTAATGAAAGACCTAGGCCTCTCATCTTTGACTGTTGGCCTAACCACGTTCTTCTTCCAGCTCCCCAGGCCCTGTCTCCTCTGAAGTTAGCAGCGGTTCTGTCTAAGATACTCTGACACCTCAGCAAAATTTTAAAGTTATTATTTGATTATACTGCTTTAGTAAAAGGGACAAGATACAAAGTTAGTGGCATATAGTTATGCTGCAACGTCTAGGTAAGAACTGCAGTTAGCCTCTGGAGAAAAGCAACATCCTAAGATGAAAGGCATCAGTAAAGATCAGCTGTTACAGTTTTTCAGTGATAAACCTTCCAGTGTTGTTTTCCATAAGCATCTATTAGAACACTAATATATTTAGAGCACTCATAGCAAAGGAATTTAACAGTATTAGACACAGACCTTATACTTACCGTGTACTTCTGCTATGGAAACCTAGCTATTTCCTGCAATGGGCACATGTGAATAGTATGAGCACGAGATACGGGTGTCCAGTGACACCACAGGCAGTCCAGGCACAGCTCCTTCTCTAACGGCTTTCCAGAGGAGAAGTGGGGAAGGAATGAATTGTGAGCTGCCAATCGACAGTGCCCTGTGCTGTTCGGAAGCCAGGGCTGTTCTGGTGTTTCTTTCCCCAGATCTGCCATCCAAGTCCACTGTGGGAAGATGAAGTGATGCAGGATTTCCATTGTGTGTCAGCAGGAATCAGGCCTAAATCAAACTGTTGGAGTGGGAGGAAAGGAGGTTACTCCTTGGGAGCAAAAGGCTAGGCAGGCAAAATGCCCTTTTTATTTCGTTATGCACTACCTCAGCTTCTCCATTCCTTCCTCTTGCTGGATCTGGTGCCTCCTGACCCAGCCAGGTGGGTCTGTTGACCCTAGGGACAGCTATCATCTGCAATGAACATCTGCAGGAGAGATCTTCTTTGATATAGATGTCCCCACTTGAAGCCAGCTTGGAGCCCTAGAGCTGTGCCTGAGTAGCTCAGTACAGAAGGCAACCACTTGCACTTTCAGCAAGATTTTCCAGAAGTTATGTTATTCTGATAGTGATAGCTCCTTTTGTTGAAAATGCTGGGATGAGATGTTTCTTACCGACTTGTGCTTGCCATTTCCAACCACACAAAGTGGACAACAGCTTTCCCCACACTCTGTCCGAATATGATTCTGTTTGTATACATATAGGACAATGAATGTAGCTATGGTCCCGTAGGAAAGCACTGTTGGCTGCGTTTGATCTGCAGAAAGCTCTTGGGGCCTAGCCTCTCAGTGAAGAGTCACAAAGAAACATTGAAATGGGAAAATGTTAGACAGGAAAAGCCAGTGGAAAAATGACATTTCACAGAAAGACAGATTGAGTTTCAGCAAGGATTTATCATTTTCCTGAAATGTTTTTAACTTTGTTGCAATGAAGTTAGGTGCCAGGACAAGTTCTCACCAGGTTCTCACTGCACAGACTGCGCTGTGCTCCCACATGTCATTAACACAGAACACACTGCACTCTGAAGCACTGCGTGTGCAAGTGTGGGACTGCAGCAGTCTTGCAAATCCACATGAAATGGGGTAGGATTTCATCACAATTCTCAACTTTCATCTCCAAAGGACAAAACTCCTCTTAGGATTTTTGCTCTTTGAGGCTGAAAAAGAGACATTAAAGAGAAGAGGGTTAATCTGCAACTGAAGAACACCCCACTTCACTCTGAAATGAATGATGCTGTAATGACTTTGCCTCTTGGGTTCCTATATGTGTGACAGCTGCAATTAACTCAAGCCATTTCCATTCCAGCAAAACTTTTGCTACATCACCTTGTCATATACACTGCACCCGCATTACTACATCTTCTTTCTCCACGGCCTGTGGCTCCTCACTCATTTTTTCTTCCTCTCTTTACATCCCCTATCCTGCATTACCCCATCTCAGTTTCCCCCAGTGTCTCTCATTCTTCTCGCCCTCACTCACCCAATCACTACCTGTCCTTGGTGGGATGTCAGTTGCACTGCATGCCAGCTCTTTCCCTGTTCACGCACAGGGTGGGACAAGCACACATGCACTGCACCTCTGCTTCCCCAGCTGCACCTGTGTCTAGTTCATGCAGGCCCATGGTCTGTCAGAGAGCAGCACATCCATGCAGACATTTCCAGTCCCTCTTGGGCCCTGAGCACCTCCTAGTTCCTGGTCGGGGCATCAGGACCCTGATCACCTGAGGAGGAGCAGCTGGAGAGACCTGTCCCAGGTACAGGAGACACTGCTATCTGAGTAGGCATCTACGCCTGCTCCCCAGGTTTCCCACCAGAGCAGAACCTCAGTAGCTCTGAGCTTTCTCCAGCTTCCCAGGGCTCACTAGCAGGGGTTGTTTGCTTTATCCTGCGAGCTTCATGCTGAGAGGGAGATAAGTAGGTTACTTACAGTCATGCTTTTAATCTTCATCTACTGGCAATAGTAATGTACTTATCTATACCCTATTTCACTCTGCAATGCATCTCGATATGCCCCGGAATCTCTTTCTACCTATATCTTTCCCATGCCATGTCACTGTGTGAGCAGTAAAATCTTGCAAGGCATAGAACAGAGGACATGACCATCATACAAACACAATCAGTGTTACGTTGGAATCTACTAATGCTTATTGACTTGAATGAATTCTCTCCAAAGATACAGTCAGCAAGAAATAAATGTCGTAGCAGCCAATCTTCAGGGAAAGTTGCATGACAGACTCAAGAGTCACAATTTCTCAGTACAATGCACTAACTTTTAGAGGTTCCTTTATGACTGGAATGAATCTGTAAACTAGGACTTCATAATCTACTGTCCACTGAGCGGATGCCCTAGTGGATAAACAAATCTCCCCAAGACATGTCTGAAATTATTGGGACTGTACTGGGAAACCTAGTGAAAAAGTGGAAGCTAATGAGGTTGCCAAACATGTTTGATGAGCATATGAAAGTTATAAATTGCACAGACTTTCACTGCTGCACCATAATGAGAGAAGAAATGGGACCTCACAATTTATTCTCTGCTGTTCTGGAATTCACTGTCTGCCACAGGGCAACCTGTTTATAGTAAGGTTTAACCTAGAGAAGATGCAAAGGTCTTTCAAGCTGAATTTAAGAAATCCTCTTCAATCACTTCTTTCAAGTTGTAAAACAGACTGGATGAGTACTACGTAAAGATCTGAGGCCTGTGATCACTCTTTTCCTAGGTTTATTTTTGGCTGGAGGTTCTGACACCTGAACAAACGCCATGAGGTTTCTTCCACTAATGGTAACATTGAAACTCATGGATAAAAGTAATGAAGAAGGTATCACACTTCCAGGCTGTCAAATTTCCTTCCGCACTCGAATGTCACCAGAATTCGAGTCTCTAGATCACAATGCAAATCTAAAAGTAAAACTTGTTGTGAGATTCTCCCTGGTCATATGCTGGAAATCTTTGTCTATGTTCGTATTTTCACTTTGACTGGGATGTGTTGCTGAGTATTCTCTCTCTCTCTGTGTCTGCCAACACAGAGCCTGATGCAGGAGAAGTCATATCTTAAGGGCTGGCAGAGGGTGAGGCTCCTGCCCAATCTCTTTCTCAAGATGGTTCTATTTTCAGCATGCCTGAGTCTCTTCTTCTCCATGGGAAATGTCAGTACTGCAGCACCTTGGCCGTGCTGCATTGCTGAGCAGGACATTCCGTATCCAGGGACTGCTCTCACTCTGCCTCTTCTCTTTTTGATCGTGCTGTGTTTTGCTTTCAGCTGCTGTAGAGTCCGGCCCTGCAGAGACAGTAACAGGACTGGGAGAATATAGTGGGCAGGATCTATGTAATTTTTCTTTTTGCATTAAGGCATTGTTGCTCTTTTCAGCAGATCCCTTACCAAAAGCTAGCATACAAAAAGCTGCCCTTCATGATATACCGTAAGTATTTCAGAAAGACAGCAAAGGAAATTCTGTGTAGCACAGAAGCTTTTCATAAACACTCATATGAGTGGCTAGATGATTAAACACGACGATTTTCATTTCAGGAGTTTCCTGTCCTATGGAATATGGGCTTTCAAGGATACGCTACCTGCAAGCTTTAATTAATATCATTATTAGTCTCTAGAAAAAATCTTTAGAGGATATGATTACAAATGATAATCGTACACAGCCATTCTCCCTGGCAAAGACGACATGAACTTTTCCCGTCTTCATCGCTTTCACATGATTTGTCTTCTGATCTCTTTTCCTTTTGCAACATCTTCAAATCTAATTCAAGTGGCAAAGGTCTTTCCTTTCCAAACCTGTACTGGCAATTCATGTCTATCTTGTGATCAACATCACACGCTCTGTCACAGCTGCCATTGCTATCAATCATCTTTTCTCTCTTAAAATATATGCATTTTAATAGCATCTGTGTAAAAGCAGGGGATTTTTGTTTGATCAAAACTGGAAAAAGAAAACTCTATGATACTACAGTTTTCACATGAAATGTTAAATACATCTTATTTTTCTTCACACTTAGCAATTTACGCTGTCATTCATTTTATTGTCACTGAATTGTTTAATGCCAAGCACTGAGTAGTTTGCTGTTCAACCCTGTTGAAAACCTATATCCTTGATGGGCCTGATAAATTAGCAATCATCTTAATTGTACAACCCAACTAACAGAAAAATAGACTAGTGCATTAGGTGTAGTCTGTAAGGAGAGCTCAAAGGTGTGTACACTTTTGAAGAACCTTTGTAATTAGAATTTTAAGGAAAAAGACAAACCATATGATGAATTTTGCCAAATTTTAGGAATCCCTCTAAATGTGATTTAATACCAATTTCTTGCCATGATATTTTAAACTCTCAGTTATAAAACAAAGCTTGAGAACAAACAGTAAAAAAAGCCCAGTTGAAAGTTGAGCTCACACTTAACAAGAGCTTGTTCCATTTTGAGCAGTAATCTTCACTTACATGCACACTGCAGGCTACTAGCAATTGGTTCCAGAGACTTCTGCCTATGGAGGTCCTATGAACCTTTTAATAGGTTCATTTTAGTAGCTTTCTAGATCTGCTGGTGAGAATAGTCCATTTACTGGATGGACACATCTAAGACAGCCCAGGTCTTGTGGAAATATCTCAGTGCTCCCATTTAAGCAAGGTTCCTTTGTCTCCTAATCAGATAATTACAGGCCTTGTTTGCCTGTGAGAGTGGAGTTCACACTCTGTAATCCCAGAGCGAGGAATCTACTTTTTGGAGTGTTTGTCAGGAACACAATATCTAAGTGAATTCTTGAAAATTTCTGTCAAGATACAGATGAAAGATCTGAAGAATTTGCTGAAATGTGTTCAAATCAAATCATTCAAGCAGATATCAAATGTCCTTACACCACTCTATGTCTAGTTAGTTCCTTAGTCTTATCCCAAAGCTACAGCCATCTCACTCAATGCATGTTCAACTTCTAGTGCTCATCGTAAGTTTAAACCACAAATCAAATGGATTCTTTTTTTTTTGCAGTGCCTAGTTGCAAGTCAGTTTAGATGCACACAATGTGAAGTTCCTACACAATGCAAAGCTGCAACTGTGACCCATGTATCTTTTGCTCACAACCAACTACAGTCCCTGGAAATATGCTTTTACATGCTGGTCATTGTTCCAACACTGCTCAGGTCCTTCCTGCAGGATAACAGCTTCCTTGCTTGTAAAGGGTCTGAGAAGGATCCTTCTACGTTCTTCATTTCTTCCCTGTTAATACTTCTTAGATATTTTTAGAGCAAGCACTCACGTATTAAAAAATCCCAAACTCATGTCAATTGAGTTTTCCTCCTCTGGAACACATGTATCCATTTTCAATTATATATCTTTTACTGATTATCTCCTATCTAGTCAAAACATCAATAGTCTTGATCTCTTCATTTTATTTAAGTGAAAAATGCATAGTGAAGTCCTCATAGCTATACTTTATAGAGAACGAGATTAAGCTCGCTCGTGAAGAAGAAACACTACTTCTTTTCAGGAAAATTTGGAACCAAGCTGTATGTCTGTAAATTCCTAATTGTCTATTTGGGAACTTTGATATATTACCTTATTTTAGGATGAGCCTTTCTGAAGGTCTTTTGCAAGGTAAGGCAAGATGTAAAAGTAACAACATTAATTCGTTCAAGTTTTAGTACTGTCAGTAACAGAGTTGATGCCTCCAAGAGGCTGCTGAAGGTTTTGGATCTACTTATGCGCAACTCCAGCAGAGTGAACCATGCAGTCTCACCACTCCTTATCTGACAGCTTGGATTTTAAAATGTGTCTGTTCATTCTCTGTGGGCTACTCTGTTAACCAAGCATACCACGTTACTTGCATAGTCCTTCCTTTTAGTCCTGTAGACATCTTAGTTTCTAGTTAACTTACACTGTCTTTGGTACTTCACAGCCCTATTGACCAGCTGATCTAGAAACTCTGTTTGCCCATCTATTGTATTGTTCAGGCAGTGGGGAACGAATTATGTAGATGAGCAAGTGAGAAACAATTCCTCCTCTTCTATTTTATGGGCTGTCTCACATAGTAAATGTTACCATTGTCTGAGTCAAAAAGCACTTCCAAAAAATATTTTAGTTTCTAACACTGGCTTGTGTGGGGGCAGAGCAGATGCTATGCCCAAGCCCTCCATCCTAAGAGCACTGGTGAGTGCCTGTCAACACCTGGAGACACCTCAACTCACTGTCCTACATCCAAGTTTTCTAAGTGCCTTAACTGATCGAGATTCCCTCCTTAATTCTCTTGTCAAATTATTTATAGTAGACATAGCCACATAGTTGGTAAGATATAAAAAATTTCTAATTATATCTAGTCAAATCAAATGACAATTATGCCTTTAGATAAGTCTGCCAAACAATGCTTTGCCAAAGAAGGTTGGCCAAAAATGCTTTGACCGAAGAAAGAGGAAGAATCCAGAGCATCTGCATACCAGACTCTATAAAATCTCCTTGGGACTATATTGCCCTGCTCTCACTGAAAGCTTCAAGGTAAGTGTATGGCTTCCGTAGAACTGCTGAGATTGAGCAATTTCTCTTTATATTGCATGTCTCACTGCATTCTGATTGCTTCTGATAACCAGAAGGAGGGCTTGCTTCTAATAGCTGAAATTTTCTATCTGTTTTCCATGGCATCTTATAACTTCCAACTTCAAATTTGTTTCTGGAATACTATGGAAAAAAAAAGAAGAAATTTACCAGCTTGTCAATACACTAGCAACTGACTTAGAGCCTCTGATGTCATGAAAGGCAGTACCCTTATTAGCTGTTAGTCCAATTACCTTGCAGAAAAGATTGGGCTGAGCCTGATAAGACATATACGGTGTGAAAGTAAGTAAATTCACTGTCCACAGATCGTGGGCAATGAAAGGACTATTTGGAGACTCATCGCTGACTGTTCTTCAGTATGCCAATAGTAAAATGGCAAAACACCCACCAGTATGATAATACTGCAAAATTATAATCAATATTAAAAATTCTGTTCATAGTTAGAAGACTAAAATTATTTATAATGCTGTCTCATTCTCAAGTGGGATGTAAGTACTTAGGTGTTCAAATCAAAACTAGCTTTTAAAAGGTGCTATTGAAAATGACATACTACTTTAAATATTGGAAAGCTAGAAACTGTGAAGATTTCAGCAGCAGCATAGAAAACTATTGTCTAATTGATGGAAAGTGTCTTCTTTCCCCCTCAGTCTTCTGCTGACTTGTCTTCAGTAAAGTGCAGCCATGGCCTCTGCAGACTCTGAGATGGCCGTCTTTGGGGAGGCGGCTCCTTACCTCCGAAAATCGGAAAAGGAGAGAATAGAGGCCCAGAACAGGCCTTTCGATGCCAAGACATCCGTCTTTGTGGTGCATCCTAAGGAATCCTTTGTGAAAGGGACAATCCAGAGCAGGGAATCAGGGAAGGTCACTGTCCAGACTGAAGCAGGAGAGGTGAGGAAAATGCAAGGCTTGAGAGCATAATTTAGTTCCCAGTCCAGGCTCTTAGCTGACATATATCGGTCTCTCTTCCTTGGCAGACCCTGACTGTGAAGGAAGATCAAATCTTCTCCATGAACCCTCCCAAGTACGACAAAATCGAGGACATGGCCATGATGACCCACCTCCACGAACCCGCTGTGCTGTACAACCTCAAAGAGCGTTATGCAGCCTGGATGATCTACGTAAGTACCAGCAGCACTCTTCCTTTGGGTAGCTAGGAGGAAGCGCTCTGCCAGGCGAAGTGGAAGCCAACGTGCTGTCTCCCTTCCTCACAGACCTACTCGGGTCTCTTCTGCGTCACTGTCAACCCCTACAAGTGGCTGCCGGTGTACAACCCAGAGGTGGTGTTGGCCTACCGAGGCAAGAAGCGCCAGGAGGCCCCTCCACACATCTTCTCCATCTCTGACAACGCCTATCAGTTCATGTTAAATGGTGAGTGGCTCCATATCCCTTCAAATGATATTGCATTATACACCTTAGGAAAAATCTTCCTTTTCTTTGCATATAATATTTGAACATATGGAGTCATGTTTGCATCATATATTATGTCAGCTGAGCAAACTAGAATGCCCATCTTTAAATAAGATCGATAGTATGGAAAGCACACTGGGAATGTTGTAGAGGGAAGTCCAGAAATTAAATTTTGTAACTCTGAAGTAAAAAGTCTGATGGAAAGCAGAATTAACAATGCTGCAGATGTGTTGGTGCTCTAGCTTAACAGAAAGTATGGAATCAAACAATACTAACAAGATACCCATATCAGAAAGCAAGAAAGAATCACTTGAAGCGAATTGAAGTTCCAAATCTAAGTAAGTGCACTATCAGAGCTTTTTAATTTCCTTAGAACCCCAAATGAGAAAGGATTTTCAGATGAAGGAGACAGAGCCTAAAAGGCAGGAGATACAATGGAAAATGAAAGGCTAGCAGAATAGTTAGCTACAAAATGGCTATTAACACTCAAGTATAAGATCTCAGACTTACAATGAATAATGCTACAGAAATTTTGGCTGAGTGCTCATTAGGGCAACAAAATGAACTTTAGGAATTACTTGGGAAAAAAATCAAGAGAACAAAAAGAGCAAAAAGAGCAATAGTTCTATGATTACATATTCCGTTAAAAATGGAACACTGACATCTTGAATATTGCAGACAGTCCTAGTTTTCTCACATTAAAAAACGCAATAGTGGACCTGGAAAAGCTCACCGAGGGACAAAAAAATATTTGTAGGCATGAAATAAATTCAGTATGATTAGCAATTAACTAGGTAAGGACACTTTGATGATGCAGAAAACAGGGGATATATGACAGAAATTTGTAAAATCAGGAGTTGTATAGAAATCAAGGGTTGCATAGAAAGCAGAATCAGAATTCATTTTTCCTTCTGTATAACATTTGAATAGTTAGGAAGCATCAAAGCAACTATCAGTTGAAACATTTTTAAAAAAGCAAAGGGAATCACAAATTGCACCCAACGTACTTAAGTCCTGGATATTCTTTATCAAAGAAAATCGAATGCCCTAAAGATCAATTTCAATGACCAAAGTAAGGAGAGAAATTCATGCAAACTGTAGGAGATTTCATCATCAGCACAGAAAACTACTGCCTACCCAAACCATTACATACAATTATAATATGCCTGGCTCAAAAAATCCTTGAACTCAGGATGGCCTATGATATGATCTAATAAGGCTCTTGAGTCCCCTGAAAGTGTCAATTCACTTCATGTTACATATTTTAGTCACTTTAATTATACTGACATTACAAAATAATAATTGGTTTTGGTTCTTTCTTACATACAGAAATATAGAACTTGATTTAAAGATAATTGTCTTAAAAAGAAGCTAGTATATTTTATCTTACAACCATATCAAAATAATTGGGGGAACTTCAAAAAATCCTGAAAGGGATTAAATGATACACTTCCAGGCATTTCAGTTGGGAATTAAGATTGCGCTCTTGCCAGGAACACCAGGAAATTGGTGTTCTGCACTCTTAATGAACCTTCAGTTCACAGTTAGTTTCTCTCACAGATTTTTATTGCTCTGTAACTGAGGAGCACTGAAAAAAACTTTCTGCCTCTTTCACAGATCGTGAGAACCAGTCCATCCTGATCACGTATGTACATCCCTGCTCGGGTCCCTGTGGGGCTGCCCGGTGCCAGGGGACCTCCTGCCTGACCGCACGCTCTCTGCTTCTCTCTTTGGCTTGACAGCGGAGAATCCGGTGCAGGGAAGACTGTGAACACAAAGCGTGTCATCCAGTACTTTGCAACAATTGCAGCGAGCGGGGAGAAGAAGAAGGAGGAGCAGTCGGGCAAAATGCAGGTGAGTCAGGAAGAACAGACTGAATGTTTGACATGTAATTGCCATGTAAACTGAACACTGCAATTGAATAATCATCCTCCTGCAGGGAACGCTTGAGGATCAAATCATCAGCGCCAACCCACTGCTGGAGGCTTTTGGAAATGCCAAGACCGTGAGGAATGACAACTCCTCACGCTTTGTAAGTTGTTGCTTTAGACAAAATCTCTCCCCCGCATTTCAAGATAAGTGATGGCCCAAGCAATATTCCCACTTAAAGGAGATACCAAAAGAACTCATTTAGGCTGAAACACTGCTGCTTCTCCTTAACAGGGCAAATTCATCAGAATCCACTTTGGAGCCACAGGCAAACTGGCTTCTGCTGACATTGAAACTTGTAAGAGACTCTCCTGGCCTGATCCCATTCCTTCCCAAATTCCCACCTCCATGTGTGTTCCTCTGCCTCACTCTGTCCTACCTTCCTTGCCAGATCTGCTGGAAAAATCCAGGGTCACTTTCCAGCTCCAGGCAGAGAGAAGCTACCACATATTTTATCAGGTCACCTCCAACAAGAAGCCAGAGCTGATTGGTAGGAAATATCATTATGTCTTTTGGAGGATGATGGCTGAGCAACAGTTCCCTCTATTACCTGATTGGAAAAACTAACCTATGCCTTGCCTCTTCCTGCTTTCAGACATGCTGCTCATTACCACCAACCCTTATGATTTCCACTTTTGTAGTCAAGGTGAGGTCACCGTTCCCAGCATTGATGACCAGGAGGAGCTCATGGCTACAGATGTAAGTACTATAAAGAAAATATTTTTTAATGACATTCTTAAGGTCGTTTGGTAATATTTTGACTTCATTTTTTTTGACTGCAGAGTGCCATTGACATCCTGGGCTTCACTGCTGATGAAAAGAACGCCATCTACAAGCTGACAGGGGCTGTCATGCACTATGGGAACCTGAAGTTTAAGCAGAAACAACGAGAGGAGCAGGCAGAGCCCGATGGCACAGAAGGTCCTTAGCAACTGACCTTTTAATATAGAAATAAGTTTTTGGAAGTTTTTTTTTTAGACAGGACATAAGCTATAGCTTAATCAAGTAAAAACTACGTAACGTTTCTTTTAATGTCGATGAAGCTGTGAACCTGATTCTCTGATCCCTGGCCTATCTTATGAATGATACTCCTTCAGTTACCTTTTTGATGGGCTAGTTTCATGCATTTTTCCATTTAGCATACAGAGGGTTTTGACAAGATTTTTTTTGGAAGAGGTAGCTTCCCTAGTTTCATACATAGGCTCTAGAATCAGCTCTGGCATATACATACTTCTCCTATTGGCAATGCAGACCATGGCCTATTGAAATACAAGAGCTTTCTTAGATATTCATTGAGATGCCAAGTTGTAATTTTCATGCATTTTAAAAGTAAAAGTTATTAAAAGCATTTTTTCACTTTACACATTTAGTTAAAATATTCAAGGAAAGGTTTCTTACTCATAACTACTTTCAAAAAATACCAATATTGGCTTTCACAGCTTTCCTGTATTTAATATGCTTGCTGTGATATTAGATCAAAAGATTTGCAGTCAAGAATTTTGAACATCAGTGTCATTTCTGAGACACCATCAATCGATCAACTTCCAGTCCTTGTCCAGTGATAATTTTTCTCTTTTTCTCTCTTTTTTTTCAGTTGCTGACAAGGCTGCCTACTTGATGGGCCTGAACTCAGCTGAATTGCTCAAAGCCCTGTGTTATCCCCGAGTCAAGGTTGGGAATGAATTTGTAACCAAAGGTCAAACTGTGGAGCAGGTAAAATAATTGGTTACTAGGAATACATGGTTAAACCTCAGAATTTCACTTAAGCCAGTTAAAATTCCTTAATATTTCTGTGTTCCATAAATTTTGCACATTTCTTGTCTGCTTTAGGTGAACAATGCTGTAGGTGCTCTAGCAAAGGCTGTCTATGAGCGGATGTTCCTGTGGATGGTTGTTCGCATCAACCAACAGCTGGNTTTGAGATCTTTGATGTAAGGAACAAGGATTTGGCACCGTAGTCAAGGGAGGGACAGGGAGGGCTCATGCAGACTCAGAAACACACTTCTTTTTAAGAAGATTCAGAAGCTTATCCTCATCGTCTGCAGATTTCTAGAAACCCCTCTCTCTGTCACAGTGGCACCCGCAAATGGCTTTGCTAACAAACACTTTGATTCTAACGTTGTCAACAGGTAGAAGAAACCTCTGCTTTCTGACAAATGATCTCAGAGGCCCTTGGGCTTGCAAAGGTCTTAGGCTTTGCAAACAAAGAGACAGCTCTAGGACTAAGGCTCACAGAGATGTGGGCCAAAGGTGTTGATGCTCTTGAAAGGGCCAGGGAAAGGGCAGTGCTATGGAAAAGTTCACAGCGTGTTTCCTGTGTTGTGCATACAGTGGCAATGCTAGGACTTCTGTGTCAGCGCGGAGAAACCCCCAGACTGTTGATCTGAGTGCAGAAAAGTTCTTGGGTGGGACACTGAGGAGGCTTCCACTCTCTGGGAGGTCAGAGGGCTGAGACACCTGCACGATGCTACAGCTAAGGTTACTGAAGGATTTGCTTTTGAGTAGCACAGTAAAAAAGAAATGTTACCTTTAGTTTGATTTCAGAAGTAGTAAGAATAAA
The DNA here is from genome assembly GCA_013398915.1 of Dromas ardeola. NCBI lineage: Eukaryota > Metazoa > Chordata > Aves > Charadriiformes > Dromadidae > Dromas > Dromas ardeola. Next base: position 1,961 of record VYZM01000316.1, on the reverse strand, counting down.
TTCCTTTGAGGACAGTAAATTTTACAGTAGAAGTCCTGCTTAGGGAAACACAGGCTGTTACAGTACGGTTAGGAGTGATGTTTCAGCTGGGGAACTTCAAATAGCATTAGGAGAATGCCAGCAAAACGCTGTGGTGTTTGCCACACCTTGAGAGCCTGTGCACCTCTCCTTGCTTTGGGCAGTTCAACAGCTTTGAGCAGCTGTGCATCAACTTCACCAATGAGAAACTGCAACAGTTCTTCAACCACCACATGTTCGTGCTGGAGCAGGAGGAGTACAAGAAGGAAGGAATTGAGTGGACATTCATTGACTTTGGGATGGACTTGGCTGCCTGCATTGAGCTCATTGAGAAGGTATCCTTCCTGTCTAGCTGCATTAATGTTGAAATTGTCTAGCTATTGAGGGATACATAAAAAATTTGTTTTTGCCGATTAAAATGATAAATTTCAGTTATTAAAGTGCTCTGTATTTCCGTAATTTGTAATGTTGCAGCAATGGTTAAAGGTAGTTCCACAGGTAAAGATGAAACACCAAGGCTGAAAAATTATGAACATCAGCAAACTTATCTTCTAAATTGTTTCACAGCTTTCTGTCCTAACACGAGCCTCTTTCCATCAAAGAATCTGTTTCTCCCTCTTGTGTTTTGTAATGTCTTCCAGCCCATGGGCATCTTCTCCATCCTGGAAGAGGAGTGCATGTTCCCCAAGGCAACTGACACCTCTTTCAAGAACAAGCTCTACGACCAGCATCTGGGCAAGTCCAGCAACTTCCAGAAGCCCAAGCCTACCAAAGGCAAGGCTGAGGCCCACTTCTCCCTGATACACTATGCTGGCACAGTAGACTACAACATCAATGGCTGGCTGGAGAAGAACAAGGACCCCCTGAATGAAACTGTCATTGGATTGTACCAGAAATCATCCGTGAAGACACTGGCCTTACTCTTTGCCAACTATGGTGGTGCAGATGCAGGTCAGCTCTGTAAAAATTGTATTTTCAGTGTGGGAAAATGTTGACAGGAAATCAAACAGGAAAATCTACAGGTTTAAAATTTTTTTTCTGTTCTGTAGTTCAATGTTTATCATCAATATTTTAATATCGTTTTCCCCTTTAATTTGCAGACACTGGTGGAAAAAAGGGTGGGAAGAAGAAGGGTTCTTCTTTCCAGACTGTCTCAGCTCTTTTCCGGGTATGTACCAATTTCCTCACTTTGTCACTTCTTACTTGAAGAAAGGGAATTTAAAATGTGAAAAGTGATGTTCTAACTCTTGAAGTCTAATAGCAAGAGGATGAAGAAGATTATGTACTATAGGTAAATTTTCTTTCCATTTAAATGGTGGACTAGTTTCTTCTCTTTTTCAACATGGAATTATATTCTCTCAATATGTAGAAATGAAACCCCTTTCAAATGTTGTGATTCAGATATTTTTCATCCACCTTGATTTTTAAAGTTAAATCTGACATCGAAATAAGTAAATTTCTTTCAGCTATTGCACAGAGTTGAGAATTATCTACCAAATAGAGTTTATGGGCTTCTGAATATTTTCAATTCTGCTAATACGCACGATTCATAAGCAATGGAGCAGTCCTGAAAAACAGGGAGGATGGCTTTAAGAGTATCAGATATAAAAGCCCAGATACTGTAATGATTCAGGAGGGGAAGCATAGGGCATTGTTCATGATTTTCAAAGCCATAAATATCAGGGTATCAAATGAGCTATATCCCTGTTTTTGTAAATGATAAATTATAATGACACAGTAATGAAATTGTATTTCCTGTAAATATTAGTATTCAACAGAGAAAGATGGATGAAGGCATAAACTTTTGTACATTACTATGGTAAAGTCACAATCTTGTAAAAATGTCACAAATTATTATCTCCTTTTCATGGATTAAATACATGCAGCTGCAGAGATACAGATCTTTCATTTGTTGATCTGAACTTTACCTTGTAATCTCACAG
>VYZM01000314.1:0-26621 GCA_013398915.1 Dromas ardeola | reverse complement strand
AGGATGCTGTGGGAGACCGTGTGTTGCGTGAAAGGCCTTGCTGAAGTCAAGGTAGGCAACATCCACTGCCCTCCCCTCATCTATCCATCCAGTCATTCCATCATAGAAGGCTATCAGATTAGTCAGACATGATTTCCCCTTGGTGAATCCATGTTGAGTACTTCTGATAGCCTTCTTTTCCTCCACAGTATATTTTCTCTTTATATAGCTTACCTTGCTTTTTACTCTGGTCATATTCTAACAGGAAAGTAACAAAATTTGCCCTGACACCATAGTAACAAATACCACGAAAGTAAAGAAGGGAGGTTTCCAGCACATACCCTGTTTGATCTACCAGGTTATTTATTTGGCTTAAACTCTCTTATGAGGAGGGGGCCAAGTACACTCTCTGGCCAGAGTGTGCTCTTTGCCATGGGTCCACCCCAGCAGAGAAATTTTGTGGATCACAGCACATGGGGCCAGATCCAGCGTGGAAAAAGAGCCTTTCTTTAAGAAAGGTTGAGAAACCTCGGGGACAAACCAGTCAGGCTTTTGAAAAGGATGAAAAAACCTTCCTGATGACCAGACACAACTGGACAAAGTTTGCTGCCACTTAGGAAAGTTGGTCATCTCGAATCAAGCCTGCGATAATAGACCTGCATGGGAGGGGTAAGTGGGCAGGGGAAGAATTGTGAATAACACTTTTCTGTCTGACCTAGTAGTCAACATATGTGTTGTGTCTGTGAAAGTTGTGTCAAACGTGGCTTTTGGACTTTCAAAGCTTTTCAGTCTGCTTTGGAAAATTCACTACAGACAAAGCAGTGAGTTCACCTCCAGGTTTTGAATGATGTGAAATCACAAGAAAATATTTTTTTTTCATAATCTTTTCATAATTTATTCATAAGAGCACTTCCAAATCTCATCAACTGCATGTCCAGTGTGTACTTCTCTAGCACTCAGAAGCAAGAAGGTCTTTGAGCCAGGAGACATTGTTTTCTGTTTTCATAATTTATTCTTCACTGACAGAAAATCTCTGAGAATACACGTGGCACAGCATAAGTAATAACAAGATTTTCATACCCTTCCATAAATTTGTCTGACCTCTTGTTCAAACATGTTCTCAGCGGCTCTGTTGAATGAGAACGTAGGTCTGTAAGGAACAACACAGCAACAGCCTCATGTGAGTGGAATGTCTGCATTTTCATTTGTTGGCAATGCATTGTGAATAACCAGCTATTATAAATTAATGTACTATCATTGACTCCAGTACAGTTACAGCAGTGTTCCTCAGTGGAAAGTCTTGTCCTTAATCTTAAGAGCAAGAAGACACTGTTCTTCAAGTATTCTTGGAGGATTTTAACAGTTTTTCCCTTTCTTTGCAAAACACATCAGAATTCAATCTTTAACGCTAGCCATTCTCCGAATAACAGATGGATGTAAATTTACATTGCTTTACTTCTTCTCTGCTTGTTCATATAACAAGAGTTTACAGTCATTCTCCAGAATTTAACATGCTGGTTTTATCTCCTGCTAAGTACGCTGCCTAGAGAATTTCCTTTCCAAACAACTATTTTGAATATTCCCATCATTAGGTGCTAGTCAGCATACAAATAAGCTGTATATCCTTTTCTTGTAACTTTCTTAATTTGAAAGCTAGTTCTGACACCTCTTTTTCTTAGATAGTACCTTTAATCCTTTGATCGTTTGTTTCCCTGGGGCAATACTAATTCTGAAATTTTAGTAATGAAATTGTTACTAAGTTGACCTTATCCAAAGAAAGGAATAAAATAAACATAATCATATAACTATATTGTACTATTATTTATGTAAAAAATATAAATTATTAAGAATTACTAATAATTATATTTTTTGTTACTTTACCAATGTAATTGCTATTTTAATCTAAAGCTCTCCCTACATAGCTCTACCCACATTGTTCTTACCATTCTGAAGTAGGAATGGCTGCAAATAAAGATGGAATCCATTTACTTTTTATGTAAAGGTGTAGATACCATGTGTGCCATTTTCAATGACAAAATATTTAGTTTCAGTGTTAAAATTTTGGAAATGTAATAAAACTCTTAGTATTTATTTAGTTTACACACTCTTTCCCAGTGAGATGAAGGCCCCTGTGTTCATGCTCAATATGGTCTCATTAATGAGCAGTGAGCAGGGCTGAAGGAGTGGAAACTCTCACAGCTGTTAGTAGCAAACCATTAGATCAGTTTAAGCTACAGTGTGTAAGCCATCGTATGCAATTCACCTTTAGATTGATATTATGAGTGAACTAAAATACTGCAGGTTTTCAGTTCCTTGTTAAAGTTATTTGCATGCACAAGCAATCACACACATATCCAGGTGAGTGCTCATACATACCTGCATAATATATTCAAAAGTTCCAGATTGTGGTGCATAGAATTAGTATCTGATAATTTGACATGTTGGTGCTCTATTAAAATAGCTTGATGCTATTCTGCTCAGTTTCTGTGTCATAATTTCACATTTCTTCTCAAGAAACCTGTGAGTGAAATTCCACATTAATTCTGAAGTGAGCAACTCAAATGGCATGAGCTGGGCAGGTTATTGTCCAGAAGCAGTGGGACCTGTCTGCTGCCTCAGTGATGGAGACCCAGGAGACCCAGGGAGACCCCAGAGCCAGCCACGGCTACCCCAAGATGCAGTCCTATGGGGTGCTGAAATGGGGCTCCTGGGCCACGGGCAAGGTTGGTGGGGGGTCCCATGGGAAGCTGGTGAGATCCATTAAGGCTTGTGAGTGCTGAAATAACGGGACCATTCGAGCAATTAGGTAATGTTGCTGTTTCTCCTCCAAGGAATTTTTTGTGTTAAGCTAACAATAGCAAGATTCTGCCATGCTCATCCTTCTCGTCATGTTGATGGTGAAATAGTTTGGACATGTGTACTCACAGTGAAGGGAAAACTGTAGAAATTAGACAAATTGCAGGTGGAAGTAATTTTTTATTGTTTTTTTTTTCCCCAGTTGAATTCTGTTCAGATGGAGAGGTCATGGATTTAGGATGGTGGATTAAGGTTTTGGAGCTATTCCATGACATTGTTACCAAAAGAAAATTACAGAAAATATTTCACCAAGCTAAGAATAGCTTCAGCTATTCTTCAGCCATTCTGGCTGAACATTTTCAGCCAGATGTTGACTACTAGTGTGTACGACAAAATAGGACAGAGGACTTTCAAGTCCCCAGGTCCACAAGTCTGGTAATCAGTAATCTGGTAGATAACTGAAGACTAGAGAAAATGGGGCCAGAATACATGGTTCTGCTAATGATGCTAATATATGCTCTTCTGCGTATGAAGCTCCATGGCTAAGTTTGAACTAGCTCTAGATTTTGAATTTCCTGTGATGCTGTCATTGCAAAATAATATTACCCAGTTTTGCAGCAACAAAAGCAAAGATGTGCCAGGGCTATTGTGGTGCAGGAATAGAGTTGTTTAAGTATTTAGGCAGAGCTCTGTATCTGGTGTTTAACTACTGTACACTCTCTTGAAAAAAATAGAGTGTCTGGTTTCAGAAAAGGATAAAATCACAGCTACCTGTGACAGTCCTTTTTTTCCTCTTCTGTCATTATTGCCTCCACAAGTAGGATACAAGCCAGCTATTTTTATCCAGAAGATTACTTGCCTCAAACTCTGGGTTCAGTTGTCTACATTTTGTTTAGCTTTTTTGACATTTCTGAGGGAGACCTATCTCCAAAGGGTGAATTCAGCAGACTGGAGAATCAAGCACTAATAATGGATAGACACAGAAATGATTTAAGATGAAAGGTGCTTTTGAATTTGTAGGAAACTAGAATAACCTAAGAATGAGGATTTTGCTCATGCTTTACTGTTAGAAAAGCTCATGGTTCTACTGAATACAAGATTTTGCAGAGATTGAAGAGTGTTTTTTCTTCAGGTGCTCATTTATTTTATTTTTACTACTTCATTTTTTCCTTTAAAAAAAAATGTTCAGTTTCAATTTATCATTTAGATAAAACACATATAGCTGCATTTTCACAAGACCTAGACTCTAGCATGCTGTACAATTTTATGAATGGCAGTGTCATTATTTTGATGTCTAAAACGGGAAATGAACTACTTTGGAAGTCTGTCTGCCATTGTGGCAGCTGAGCTCTTCAGCAATTCTGACCCTCTGGGAATAACCTGAGTACTCCCAGCTCAGAAAAGATAAAATATACTTACAGAAAACATTCACAGAACGGCTCTTAAACTTTTTTTTTTTTAATGTGGTCCAGTAGATCTGGGAGCTCTTCAAATTCCAGCAAGCTAAATGTTTTCAACCAGGTCTGTGTATTAGCATAATTCTGGGGAAGAAAAGGATCTCTTAATATTTCCTATGACAAATACACAAATTAATCCAAGGCCAACAGAGGAAAATCTGAGATGCAAGGCATCCGTTAAAGCCTGGACTGCTTCAGGCATGACAGTACACTCTTGTTGGATCAATTAACTGGACTAGCCATGTGAAAATAGTTGGTAGGATGTACACAGATGAATAAGTTCTTTAATTTTTCATACAGCTACAAGCAGGAAAATAGTCATTAGAGACAGAGTACACAGCCAAGGTTGGCTACATAGCAGACTTTAAGGAGAAGAACAAAGGTTTCTGCCAACCCAAGCAGAGATGCTACAGGAATAAGCAGATCTGGGGAAACTACTACAGGTTTTGTTCCACTTGACAAATGAAGAATTCATTACCAAAATGGCTCATTTTTTAGTTTTTCTTCTTCCTTTGCACAAACTCCTATACACCAGAAATGCATGGACTCACCAATCTCGGGCAGGTAAACACTGATTTCCTTCCAAAATGACTGGGGTCCTTTTCCTCAAAGTCAGCCTAGGCATGTAAACGGGCAGGAGGCATGCTTATTTTATCAGAAGTTTATTTAAACAGGTAAGCCCTGTGCTTGTATAGAATGCCCTGCATTGTTTGTGTTGGTTTGTTTCTTTTTGCTTATTTCCCTTGCTAGTGTAAAAGGCAATACACTGTTGTTACCATCTCACCTTTCAAAAGTGGCTACAGATCTCTGGTGCTTCAGATGGTGGTTAAATGACCCACAGAGACCAAGAGCCTGTTTTTAAAGATTTGTTCCTAAACCTTTTTTTCTTTTTTTTTTTTTCTTTCAACTTTGCCTCAGCTTATGAATGCTCAGCATCTCCATAAGTCAGGCCACGGGTAATTCAATGTAAAATCTGAAGTGCCAAGACTTAATTGAACTTCTTAAACTCTATATGTGAGGGCTATGCACAGGACTGTACGGTGAGTTAGCGTCAACAGCTGGTTTAGAAATCAGGAGAGCCTGGGTTTTATTCTTGGTGTCTGACCAAGTACCACACAGCTTCAGAGCTTGAGTTTTCTGAGGATGAGTTAAGTGAGCTCACGGCTCCTCAGCCCAAGGGGGAACACATACATGGAAAGGCATGTTTAATGTCACAGGCTATAAATACCTGAGGCCAGAAGCAACAATAGCTTTTTCCCTGCCACTACAGAGCAGAGGTAAAAAGATTATATTACTGGCTTTCGGTTGCAACACTTAAGGTACTTGAAAGACCCTGTAACCCATACTTCCCACTCTCATGCACCTTCTGAACACGAGAAGATGTTCATCAACACTAATCAGCCCAAAGATAAGTTCTGAGCACCAACTGGCTACACAGTTAATGCATGTAAGAACACCATGACAGGGATATTTTGATGGCGATTTTTCAAGAGTGTACTGGGGGACTATGCAATTGCATTATCAGCACATGACATTTAATTCCATAATTCTGTGTTGTGCAGTTACAAAAGCACTTTTATACTGAGAAACTCAGAATTTTAAGTGTGGCATGGCACTGGCATTTGTCCAGTCTTATCTAATGCCGTAGTTCTCAAAAAAATGAAGAGGAAATAGGGTGCTGTATAAAATAAGAAACGGAGCCTCCTCTCCTCTCTATGCCCTGAAAGCAGCAGAAAGCAATAACAAAGGCAGCTTCATGGGAGTCTGAGGAATTTTGCATTGTATGATGTTGAACTTTGAAAACTAGTGGCATAGCTGATTAACAGGCATAAGGAGACCATATATTCTACTGAAACGGTCCAAGTGTTAGACTGTGTCTAGACATCTGAGCCATTGCTTGACAGACTGATGTGGAGCAGTTCTGAGACTGTGTTACTTGATTGTAAAGGTGATCCTGTCATTAGCCTGTCACACACTGAGGAAAGAAGTTTAAAGTTCAGCCACACCACAGTATCTGCATCCACCTGTTTGAATTTTTATTATAGCCAATATAAAGCTAATACAAGTTCATTGGCTGTCTGAAGAAGTGAATACAGTAGCCTTTTAGTTTTGAAACAGAACATTGAATTTTGTGTGATTTAATTTAATGTAAATCAGCTTTACTCCACTGCAGTTTAGTTGCATCAACAGGAAAGCATGAGATTTATATAGCATTTGTGTTGCACATTTGAATACACAAAACCTTTGTTTGTATTTTATATGTATAGACATAAATATTTAAAGAGTAAAAAGATTTTAGCTATTAAAGAAAAAACAATACATGAACTGAATTTAGGTCAAAGAAAAATGAGGTTTAAGTTCAACACAAGTATATGAACCATATGAAGGCTTACTGTTGCACAAAAAGAAATATGAGTGTTTTGCCTAGTAAACATTTGGTGGTATATTTGCAGCTGTAATTTCTTGAGGGAATGTGTGCACTCTACTATTAATATCATCCTAGAAGATTGCACTTTCTGCTTGAGTACAGCTTTATATTATGCCTACAAGAATTTCTGCAAATTACAATCCTCAATAAGAGAGATCCTTACCTGCTACAAAGAAGAAAGGACCATCCCTTTCTATGTATGACCAACATAGATCAGGCCCCACTCACAGTGTAATGAAAAGAGATGTTTGTTCACCCTCCTGTGTTGCCTACTCCAAACCATGAATCAAAAAGGCATTTGAATGGGTCCTGATAAAAGAAGGACGCAAGGCAGTGAGTCTGTAGGTCCTCCTAGGGAGGACAGCATTGGCTTTCTAATTGAATTGACTTCTGAAAATTAGGCATTTGCCTAGAGACGTGTGGCTTAGAGGAAAGCCTGACTGATGAGTGAAAAGGACCTGCATCCAGCATCAGCAGAAACACAGAGCTTGAGACAGGGCTCCCCACTTGCACCAGTATGGTGCTGTCACCTGTCCTCAGTGACCACCACAGCTCCTTCTGGTGTCATGTTCCAGAAAGGTAAACAGCTTGAGCCTGCAGAAATAACGAGGATGCAAACCCCACTACGTGACAGCCCAAGAACAGGGGAAACACGGTCCCCTTTGTTGTCCTGAGAAAAAGGATTATCTGTGGCCAATAACAGAGAAAACAGGGCAGGACGCTCCATTCGTATTCCACTGGCCCTGCAGAAGAAACAGGGAAATTGAGAAGTGCTAAACTCATGCCTACGGTGGTGGAGATACTACCTCCACTCAACGAGTGTTCAGTTAACATTGCAAGTGCTTTCCAGTCATGTCAGGCACAAACTACCCTGCCCTGAACATTGTAATAAATCAGTAATATCGTATGCAAGATCTGCAGCATTTTCTGTTAGAAATCCTGAAATGTCTATCCATAAAAAGGTACTAATATTGTACGGAGGACTTTTCCTGCACTTGATAATACTATGGCATCAGTATTTGCAGACTCATGATACTTTCGCGAAGGCTGTATTATGACAGGTAACTGGAGGAAGATACTTTGGATTATTAGCCTTTTGAACAGGCATGTGCCCAAACTGTATTCCGGAAAAACAATTGAACTCCTGAGACAAATATTAACTAAGATGTTATATTAATTATTTGACAATCTCCATCTGTTAACTTTACACTACTGTGCTATTCCACGAGTGGTATTTACACAAGATATTTGAGGATTTTAAGCCAAGTCAAGTGTAGATAAAACTTTATTGAATATGATGCCCAAAATGAAACAGATTCTTCATGTAGAGACAGTAAGTAGCTTGGATATATTTGGCCAGATGGGGTTTGTTTGAGTGTGGGATCTCTTGATTTGGGTACGGGGCGTGTGTGTGGGGGAAGGGGCTCATTCATCCTCAGCTACTAGTTGTTGATCACAAACCATACATGTTCTCTGAGTAGTGATCATATTCTGAATATTGATCATACTGCATTTCAGATCCTGGAACCAAAGATTCTGTACGGTAATTTACTAGATTCAGGTTTGACTTTTTGTTCTTTTAAAGAAAATTTTCACAGTTTTATAAAGACTACTTTACATAAAATCCTCTTTTGGTTCTATAGAAAGAAGATGTTCTTTATGTTCTTGAATGGCTTGCGGTTTTTATTTTCATTTGAATGTTATTTTTTCAGCCCATATTTAGTAAAAAATCTGAGTCCTATGGATGGTTAGTCATACATGTCTATTATTTACTCACAATGCTCTTTTATGTGCATTTAAGATACATTTTACCCGTGCAGAGAGAGTCAGTAAGAGTTTTATACAGTCCTTCAATGATGAATGAACCTTACGCATTTCTCTGCAAAGTTTCCATTTCATAGATGCAGAATAGAAAACGAGATATGTTGAAACTTGGAATTATTTTCTGGAACACAATAAAACCATCTAGCATTGAAAAGTGAAGTAATTATTTTGCAAATTGTGGTGCTTGTGTAAGTCTATAATTACTCTGTTAACATGATGTGTTTATAAGTCAGTTGCAGCGTAAGCACATCATTCCTTATGTGTGGAAATCTGCCAACTGAAATACAGACTACTGTTGGCAGCAAAACTACTGCATGCTAAAGACATAAATTTGTCAGATTAAACAGGTGTTGGAGCCTGTGACCTTGACATCTAATTTATACTCTTTGACAGGTGTATTAGATTTCATAGGCAGAGTCTGTATGCAGATCAGCTGGCTTCATACGGCGTTTTAAGTGAGCTCCATCTCTTAAAAGCAGGCATTTTGTACTTAAATGCCAACAAATAAAATTGCACCTATAGCCTGTGATTTATTTTTATGTGTGTTGGGGAGTGGGGAATCCCCGTTTTTATTTTTGATGAGACTGAAGGAAGGGCATTTCTGAAAAACATTGACTCTACGGGCACTTTCTAGCATCACACAGGGATACAGTACTGTTGCCGCAAGAAGAGTGTAACAGAAACCTTTACACTCCTCTGTGCCTCAGACTGAAATCACGTGTGATTATTGCTATTAATTTTGTCTTTCCTGGACTCCTGAGGAAAGATTAAAGTAATTCAGCTCTGTCTTGTTTTTTGGGACTACAGGCTGCTATTCATACAGACAGAAAAGCTGCCAAACTGCCTGATTGTTTTCAGGATGCTGGATTTCTAATTGACTTTGTTGAGCTTTGGAAATCTAGTCAGTCTTTCTCAGTTGACAGTGCTCTAAGTGGGAAACAAAGCAGATTTGGATGCTGCCATGACTGGGAACGAGAGGCTGGACAGAACAGCCCTCCCATGCCAGGTACCTGAAAGTGCATTCTTTTTCCTCCGAGCACTTTATTAGCTAGAGAAGTGAGATATTGAGACGACAAAAGCAATGATCAATCCATGCAATTTTAACCTAAATATTTAGAATATAGCAAAAGTTCAAGCAAACAAAAGAAGATCCTCACGCCTCCTCTGGGAATTTAAAATGTAGATCTAAGAGTGGGAATCTTGCAAAGACATGGAGAAGAAAAGGGACAATTTCCTGGTGGTGAAGATGACCAAGTATCTTATCTGTGAAAATACACATTGACTTTTCTCCTTTCCTCACAGCTTCTTAATCCTCTAAGGAACCATCGAAAATTAATACAGGAAATTTTTATTCCAAACCTATGTAATAAGCTTATACCAAATACATATATGACAGTTTTCTGTGCTGACACTACACACTGAATGCATGATTCCAGGACTGCTGCAAAGAGCATACACTACCAGTTACACATGAGTAACCTCCTTTTCCACTGAAAATAACGTATGGAAAGTGCAGCAACAGGAAAACCGCAGCTTGTGATAAAAGAAGAAATTCAGCAGTGAGATGCCAATGGTTTGTCATTTGATCTAACCTTCACACTACAGTTACTTTGTTTTTCATGTCTCAGTTGCTGTTTAAGTCATAATGGCTGGCTAAAAGCTATTTAAGGGGGAGAGAAAAGCCAACCATTAAAATAGCAGTTTGAGGAATAGAGGGGGAGAGCGGCTGATGACCTGTGTCAGAATCTGCTGTGTGGAAGGAATCTTTCATGACAAAAGAAGTGTGGATATTTACTGAATATTAATTTGCTCTGTGCCTAACCAGCTAAGCAAAGCTAACTGGTTATTTTTATTGTTCCTTTGATCAAAAAAAGTGAAGATTAACTATGCCTTTTCCTGAAATGTCTCTCATTCTATTCACCATGTGACCTATTCACCATAAAAATTTGCGGTTGAATATTTCTACATTTGAATATTACATGAAGGATAAAGACTAGGAGTTTGAGACGATTGTTTATGCTGAGTTGGATTTACACAGTGGTTTTTCACTCCTTCCCTCATTTAGGATCTGTCAGTCAGGCAAGGAATCAACAAAGTGGTTTCTATTCATGTTATACAGTCCTGTTTGCCAAATTGCATGGTATCTGTGGGTTGGCAGGTGGTTGTTGTCTAGGCACATGCTTATCCCTTACCTGCACGCGTTTTCTGTTGAATTAATAATCCGGGCTATTTTAAGACATAAGCAGCTCTTTCCCAGTGCTTTACACTACTGCAGAGATGTCCAGGAAAAGTCCCTCCACATCTGCCTTGAATTGATGTAAAGCACACTGTTTGCACCACTTTAAGTGTGAACCTCAATTTTCTTCTCTCACCACAGCCGAGAAAACCTTTCATATGAAACTGGTGCCTCAGGGACCATCTTCTGTGCAGCAGCCCAGCAGAATGAGTCTTCAGTACAAAATTTCATGAAAGTCCGCCTTCAAGAACAGAAATATTTACTCTCAAATTTAGCGTGGTTTTCACAGTGGCTTTAAATCCTTTAAATCCTTTGCAGGCCTCACTAGTTAAGAAATACACGTCAGCATGACCTAACCGAGTCAGCACAAATTAATTAACAAAGCAGTGAATTATTTGTAAAAAAGAGCTACTGCCTAGAGCTGCCTTATCTGACTGTCCGGAGCCTCCCTGTATGAACTAAGCCACACGCTAACGCTTTTTGTTGCAATGTTCTACAGTCCTGCTTATCTGACAGGGTTCAGTCAAGAAGCGGTTGTACATCCTAAAGGTATATAAACCCTGGAACTCTCCCATAGTTATAGGAATAAACTCTTCCTGCTCTGACCTCAGCTAAATTGAATTCCCATTATTTCTGTGACCATAGGATGGTAGAAAATTTCTCTCTTTGAAACTTAAAATCAGTCCACACTTTATAAAGGCCAGGTTTTACAGCTTTCCTCAAGCAAAACTCATGAAAAAGTTTAATGAATATTTAGCCTGAAGACTATAGGCCATAGGCTTACGATCAGTTCCTTCTAATGATTCTAGTTTTGTAAGAATAAATTAATGGCTGTGTCACATAGACTCTGAATGGAAGCTGTAAAATACCAATTTATCTGTCTTCATTTCCCAAAGAATTATGCCATGATTCAAAACAATTCCAGCTTAAGAAAATCAGAGTTTCTGCCAGGAAATAATGGATACAGTTTTACATGTCTCTTAAAGGAACTGTGTAGTGAAAAAACGTGACACCTCAATTATGTATTATTTTACTTTTTGTGCCCAGTTGTCTGCAAGTGGTCACTTATTTAAAAGAAAAGGCAGACACTTTCCACTGTCATGGCCTCATTAGTCTTCCCTGTTTACAGACAGTTTTGTTTTGGATAGCTAAGGAAAAAGGCTGCACTTCTGCTGCTTTGCCTTTCCTCAGCCTTTTCTTTTTTAGTAAGAGAGAATGAGGCTAAATCTAACCCAGTGTTCGTGAAACACTCATACAGCCCAATGGGAATTATATACCTCCAGAAAAGCATCTGTGACACAGTAATAACTGGGATTGTCTTCTAACATGCAGCGCGCTTCCTTCCTGAGTGATCCTTAAGCCAGAGTTGTCAGTCAGAATATTCCAGCCCCTGTGGGAAAACCTGATTTCCCACCACTAATGCAGTGCTATCCAGCAACCCTGATAATTTCCATTCACTAAACAGCAGCAAAGATCCATTATTTTCCTCTTTGTTCTTGTTATAAAAATGTAGCTCACATACGGTGTGGGAGGAAAATGCTACAGAGTGCATTTAGAGGACATATATTGTTGAATTAGAATTGCCACTAAAAGTACATTTTAAAAGTCACTGAAAACAGCGTAAACCTCTATCAGCTAATGCATTAGATACTGATCTGGTCTGATTCAGACGCAAGCATTGTAATAGTCACAAGTGCAGATAAAATATTCTTTGTTTATCTTAATTTTTTGTCTCTATAATGACAATTACCAAGGTGGTTTTTTTCTGATCTGTATTAACACCAGCATCTGGCCTCTACCCTTGACTACCAAGATTTTTCAAGTGCTATAAGCAAGCTGGAGATTTCTGTTTGTTTTGTCAGCTCCATCTTCCTATGTAAGCTACCATTTGGCGCACACAACCAAGCAGTTATCAACTTTACCTTCAATGAGACATTGTTCTAGTTCTTGTCCTTACGATACAGTCATGAAGTCACAACTGGACGGCTACTGTTGAAAAGACCGACATCTGAACTCATTTTTCTTTCTATTTTTTCTTTTAATTTGATACAAAAGGTTAAGAAAGATTTTCAAAAATTCATTTGTATGTAAAATGAACTGGTAATACTTTGTAGGATACTCCATAGCGTTGTTATTTCTGTGGATAAGAAATCCATAGGTTATCCCCCTGAACAGCAAAGTAGAATAATAAAAATGCATTGCTAAAAATGTGAAGTCCTTTAAATACCCAAACATAGCAGCTGTATGTCTAGACACTCTGTTCCGAAGATTTTAAATACAAAACAAAGCTTTCCTTGGCTAAGGGGCTGTCCTTGAATATGAAACAGGCATGGTTTTGCTCTCAACACTGACCTGCTGTACCTGAAAAATACGTTGTATTCAACACAAAGAATTGTTTGACTTCAGTCAGAGATGACAGATGGAAAACTTCTCTTTGCACATTTTTATTTCACGTACTGCTCTTTGATTATTTTTTTTAGGCTCTCTTGCTAATGCTTGGAGTGATGGAAGTCTTCATTTTGTATGAGAAAATGCCTAACCTATCTGCTTTTCTCTTTTCTCCTCACGCAGTTTTCTGAGGAATTACATGTATCTGTCAAGTCTCTGTGTGAAGGCCAAACAATTCTTGGTCCCCTAAAGCTCGTTCCTCCCCTCCATAGTGTATTGCTCCGTGTTATTCTGAAGATTGAATCCAGACAGCAGAAAAGGTCACCCTCCCCTACTGAGTGATGCCTTAGCTGTAGCCACTCACCCTCAAAATCAACTGGAGAGTCAGAAACTATCTCCAGTGATGGGCCCTTTGCTCTTCTGAAAGGCAAGCTTCATATGTTCAGAAAGCCCCTACAGGAACAGTATGGTGTGTTCCTCTTTCTGGGCATGCTCCCACACTTGTTCGTGTCTTGACCAACTTGTAAGGCTGAGTCCCTCTCCAAAGTGCCTGTTGCAATTACTGAGTTCAGGGAACGGAGGAGAGAAGAAAAACCTGTGACCACACAGCAGGCCTGTAAAAGGCAGGGTCTAATACTGGTGAGATGAACTGACTAAGCAAAACAAGCCACAGCAGGTGAAAATCAGCATATGGGTTGGGTCTGAGAACATTCTGGTACTGCTTCCAAAAGTGTCTGTTATGTACTCATCATTAATTTTAAAAGACCCCTGAAAGCCTTAGAGCTGTTACATGTGCAGTCTTGAAATATTTTAACTCCCTTTGGGAAACGGAGAAAAAGCAGTGCCTGATCACCTTATAGGTGCTCAGAGCAAGAACAGGATGAGGAAGAAGCAGTGGCTTCTCTTCCCTTTCCAGACCACTTTGCTCCAACCCGTACAAAGGAGTAGGCAATTGGAGGGTGTCAGGTTTGAACAGAGTAACGGTGATTAAGACCACGTGGTTAAGCTCAGTACAAGAAATGTCAGTCTAGAGAAGAAGGCTGCTGCCCGACAGCAGTGGTTGACATTGTCTTGGGTGCCTTCATTTGTGTTCTCACCTACGTTGAGGACTATCCTTTGGAGAAAATAGAGAAATTGCGGTAGACAGGTGGAGGACTGAGCTTTGAGAAAGGGTGTGCCTCAAACATTGAATATGTGCGTGCCTCTCTTGATCCCAGCCTTCTTGCTGTAAAGATAGGGACTCAAAGGACAATGGTCTGCAAAACCTGGTATTCCCATAAAATTCCCATAGGAATTCTTTGACTATGGTCACCAGCAAAGCACAGAATCTTCATTGGGGCATCATGAGGAAAATATTCTTGGATCCCCAAATTACACTGTGCCCTGTAAATCTACCAGCAATGACTCTTTGCTGGGTGAAGGATCAGATCTGCCTTATTTTGGTTTTTTTTGTTGGTTTTTTTTTTTCCTATTCTTCCACCATAGCCAGGGCTTTTGCCACTGCTGCTGGAGAGGACACTGATCAGGGATGGGCACACACTAGAGGCAATGGTGGCCCCAGCATGCACAAGGTGTCTGGGTGAGTGCTGAAGGAGCTGTGGAGCGCACCTGTTGGGCTTCTGCTGGGCTTGGTCTTGGTAGACTAGGATTACCTGGGGACAGGCTTTTTTAAAGAATCTGGAGTGGAGGACGCCTGGAAAGGTAAACTGCTGCTCAAAATCTGGCCTGCAAAGAAATATCTTGTTAAATGGATGGTAAGAACAGAGAGCACATGCTGCGCCATGGGTATAATGGATGGAGGAAATAGGTGTGAGGTTGCCCATGTTGGTTCTGCTCCAACTTAAAACAAAAACTAGTTCAGAGTTTGTTCTGGTGCATAAGAATAACGCATCTCAGTGAATTTTCAGCTACCTGCACTGTTTCTAGCTTTAAATCCCCTTTTTACAGTATTTTAAATGACTGAAATATTTTCTTTATGGACAAATAACAAAATTTACTGCAAATGCTCCTGTTCTGCTTAAGCAACCGTGCATTAAATTAAAGAGTCCATAAATCTTTTTTTAGGTTCACATCTAAAACTTAGGGAAGGAGAGATGCCTCAGCTCTTAACCGTTAAGATGTAATTATAATAAATGTATAGGGAAAGGCAGAGAAGAAAATTTTATGATACCTTTGTTTTTGCATGTTTCCCCAATTAATCATCCATGTATGCAGCCCTCTTGCCTACTTGGCCATTTCCCCCCAAATTACTCTCAATTTCCAGATCCCTCAGTAGTATCTAACAGCTACTGTTTTGAAGACCACACTCTTAGAACAGATGTGCCTATTAATACTCTAAGTCCAAGGGAGCTAAATTAACCCCTGTGAGAATGTTGCTCCCCTAGAAAATAGCTGTTGGCTTAAAGTCTAACACTCGGGAGGTCAGAAACTGGAATTTCACTTATTTGAGGAAAAGGAAAGCTTAACTTCTTGCTGGGAACAATGTCACCTCCTGCAAGCTGTGGAAGAGCCCATACTATCCTTTGTCACATTATGGCATATTAATGTCTGGAAAATAAATTTTAGATCATATTTTTAAAATACTTTACACATATTAATTTCAAATTTTCTTTCGCTCTGAGACCTGCTCAGTGGGGTTTATGCTGAGACAACTGTTCTAAGGCAGAATACAAGATATATCTAAAACTTGGTGACAAGTTTGAGAAGACTCTTTTTTTCTGCTGTGTGTGGCCTGTGAAGAATGTTTGTTGGCTGTGATGAAGATCAACTTTCTTTCAGCATTTGATAGAGGCATTTTATTAAGGGTAGTTAGCATTTGGGTATCTTACAATCATGAAACTGTGACTTTTTAAAAAAAATGTAATTATTTGCTCAAGGAAAGCTGTGAAGTTTCAGGGGCTGGGAGCAAATGGGTGTGTTTCTCCACTCACTAGCTACCCAGATAATCTCAGATCACAGAACGGAGCTATGGCTTGCTTCTTGTCAGGCTGAATTCCCCCAAAACCTCATAGGCTGCTGGCCCTTACAACGCAGTGTATGGGTTTGCCTCCCTCACTGTTTCCTCTGCACCCCTCAAAATGCACTGACCACTTAGACATATAGATGTGAAACGAAGGTGCCAGATTATCTGATAAAAGCTTGTCTGCACATCCCAAAAGAGCACAGAGAGACATTGGGAAGAAGGGGAGCCCAAATAATACCCTGCCCTGGCTGTCCCAAGCTCCTCACAGGAGTCACCAGCCCAACTCAGGCCCATCTGCACAAGAAAGGGGTCAGGGAGCCAATGTGCCGGTGATGCCAGCAACTGGAGCACAGCAAGGATCAAGGTGGACAAGCCAGTGCATAGGCAAGGTGGCCTGGGAGCGAAGGAGTGAGTGGGTCCCCGTGGGCCACATATGGGCACGGGAGCATCTGCGTGTCCCTAGGGACAAGAGTGCAGTGGGGTTGGCTGTGGGACCACGGGAGTCCTGGTCGGCTCTGGGTGTGCATGTGCCTGCAACAGTCTGCAACAGCTTCTGGAGTGGGGCTGTGCTCTTGGGGGTCCATGTGTCCAGGTGCCAGCAACTGGAGAGACTGGGATCCAGAGGGAGCTACTGGGCAGACTGAGAGTCTGAGACCAGCTGCTGGGGGGATCCACCTTTATGTATATGTATATGTATATGTATATGTATATGTATATGTATATGTATATGTATATGTATATGTATATGAATACAAATACAAATACAAATACAAATACAAATACAAATATATACATATATATTCTCCCTATTGAACCTCCATCCTACTCAGCCAGAAAAGGAAGCAGGAGAGGCAATGTCTGTGATCTGCGCGGCAGGTCATGTATATATGCATATATGTATATATGTGCTGTATATGTGTGCTCTGTGTGCGTGTGCCTACTGTGAATACATCTTCGGCCATGCTGCTCTTTGGACCTGGGGACATGGAGCTGCAGCAGCCTCGTCTCCTTCGGGCTGTCAAATCTGGCATGATAAATTTTCCTCTATCAGATGGCTCTGTAGTGGGATCCATACCCATATCTACCTCTACCTTGCTAGCAGTGTTATCACTCATGACCAGTATGATGTTTTACGGACATTCTAGGCTATGGTATGTAATAGGATACACAGTGCGTATGCATCCATGCACACGTCATCTAACCCTTCAGGAACAGCTAACAATGTTAAACATTTCAAGCTTTAAATATTCTACTTGATTTGATTTTTAAATAGTAAGTATATCTTGAAGGACTAGTCCTTCAAGACATATACTACATACTTACTTACTGAAAACACTGAAGGACTGCAAGTCAGTAACTTTTCCTGAAAATATAAGACTTTTACAAATACTACATACAGTAAGGCAGAGAGAAAGGAACAAAAGAACATGTATAACTAAACTATTTGATTGATTCATGCCTTCATGAATTTCACATGGATACACCTCTGTGAACAACGAAGTTACCTGAATGTAGCTCCAATGTCTTTTCTTTTTCCTGATTACTCTGCCATTTTCCCAATAAATCCAGAGTGATGAATGAGCTTGTCAACATATATGAAAGATAGTTATTTGCTAAAGAATTTTTAAAGTAATGTTGGTTTAGAAAATGTTGTACATAGCTGCAAGGTTCAACTGAAATTGCTTTCACAATTACTGTGAGAAACGGTTGTATGAAATGATATGTTGCTATGTCTCACCATATCCATTATGCCCTTAAAATATGGCCATTCAAAGTGTTCTATAAGTTTCTCTGTGCATTTGCACGGGTACAGAGATATTAAAGAACAGTTGAGTCCACCAAATATAGTTTATCCTCACATGTTCATAAGTGATTTCGCAGATACAAAGTCACAGAGTAGCTCCTACCTATAACTTCAGAAATTCTATGCAAGACAAAATCACTGCTTCGGTGTGGGATTTCAATGGTAACCACCGCTAAATGGGTCATGTTCATTCCAGCTCCTTCCAGGCAGCAAAACTCAAAATATGGAAAACTCTTTCTCCTCTGCCTTTGAAGAGTTTCAGGAAGAATACGATCCAGCTTGTGTTTAGCCTTTTCAGAGGGGGGAAAAAAAAAAAAAAGAAAGAGGCTTTCCCTTACTCAGACTTTTAGTAGGAAGAGATAGATATTTGAGCACAGCTTCATGAACTTCTCACCACATGTGTATTTCAACTAGATAAGCTGCATCTGCAAGACACCAAAGTAATTAGCTGATGAAGGTCAATCTTTGTAGATGCAGACCTGCTGACAGTTTAGGCAACCTTGAGTTCTGAGCCTGGCGTATTCACTTCAAAATTTACCAGGAGGTGAGCTGGGAAGGAGAGCAAGGGGAGTTCACACAAACCAGATCTCTCTCTTTTCTGCAATTCCCATCTGAATCAGAAGACTTCTGGTAACCCTTAGGAAGTGATCTGAGGGGAACACTAAGCCCTTCCACTGAATTCAGTTTTGGTCTGTATGTGTGACTCCTCTTCAGTTGTCTGTGCCAACCATCATCTGGTGTCTCTGAGTCAAGGATACTTACATACATTCCTAAATTTTGAGCAAGATATCCTTCTTCAGCTAAGGGAAATTCTACTTACCTAATTCATGAACTACACAACATTCTCTTTCAAATCTGGGCCATGAACCCAAATATCCGAATATTTAAATATTGTACAAACTCAAGTTTAATTGAAAGTAAATGTATGTATACAGCAACAACACTCCTTTATCAACACCAAGCAGTTTATTTTTGAAATGTTCTAATTTTCTTTTTGTTATAAATTCTTTTCAAGGTGGGGACGCCTACATCAACAAATCAAACTACTGAAGGAGGTACGAATTTGCTTCGCATCTTTGCTTAGAGCGCTGCAATACACACTTGAATGCCCAGCTGATAAAATTCAAGCGGCTTCTCTGCTGCTGGTGCCAAGGTTGAAACCACACACCAAGACACTACCTAGCACACACCCCCCTGCAAAGAAGAGACAAGGCGGTCCAGCAGCTAGCTCTTGCCCCACACACAGCGTGCACCTAAAACATTCAAGTGAAGGTGAATCTCAGAATCTCATTACAGGTCGTGGAATGTACAGGATTGCACCAAGTCGGACACCAGTTCTTCCCTTTTTACAGGACCAGATAAAACAAAAAATGAAAATGAAAATCACAGGGTGCAGTTTTTAGGACATCTGCAGTAATTTTTTAATAGCTAGATTTGTAGATAAATATATGCAATGTTGATACCCTTTTTGTGAATAAGAACAACACTAATCAGTTCACGAAAGTAGTTAGTTAATTATTTATATGTCCTTGAGTTACAAATTTATTTATGGAAATTAACATCATCCTAAATATTAAGCAAAATATTTTCCGCTAAGAGAACAACATGTTTTTGTTTCTTCTGTCTCACTGATTCACTGCCAACTTCAATTTTTTTTTAATGTCTACAACTATTTTCTTACTTTGGTGATGCACCCACTGATGACTGATGAAAACTTTCTCATGCAAAAGAAACCGAATCAGTACACTCAGCTAAATTTTGTACTAAAGAATTGACAAACTTGAAATAGCAGAATAGCCATTTTTCTAGACCTATTTATAGATTAAAGTTCAGATTTCATTACATAAATGCGAAACCATATTGGTGACTAGTCTCCTATTAGATTAGTTGCATTTTATTCAGCTAATGTTGAGGATTTGTCTCCCCGTATAAAATACAAGATTGCTATTAGTTGCAGAGATTCAAATATTACCATTTTCTGACAGAAATGGATTTAAAATCGCACCTTAAGTATTTTTCTAATGTACTTGTAAGTGCTTGAACGTGTTGCAGTTTCAGAAATTTGGGTCCAGAAAAGCTGTATGATATAGTATGAGTAATGTCTGAACAGATGGATTTTCAGCTCCATAGCAATAGCTGGAAATCTGAGGCAGAGTAGGGCAGGGATATATTATTGTTTTCCCTTTATCAGCCTTAGTAACACCATCTGGCTTTCAATTACGGAACTGCAACAAAGCCTATTTTCTCTTTATCACCATCTGGTACCTCACAGTCAAGCAACAGAGTCACACAACAAATTTAACTGAAGGTTTTAAGAATTTCATCCATGCAACTTGTAAGGTAAACAGAAGCTGAAAGGCTGCATATGAAGTACTAAAATAAGCGGTCTAAGCATACAGGCACTGGAACTTGATCAGCTGCACCTTCAGGAAGGAGAGACTGAACTGGCCTGGTTTTGGCCTGGCTCAACCAACAACCTCCCAGATGATTTCTGGGACCACACAGTGTTAGGATGTGCCCACCCTTCTTTGGAGGCTGTGAGAATTTGATAGTAGGAGTGTGGCCAGACCATGTCAGTTGCCACCGTCTAGGCCACAGAATGGCCCCCAGGACTGTTTAATTCACTAGCACAGGAGTCCTGCTGCTTGGGAAAAGTGATGCTATTGTTCCTACCCATCCAAAATGTAAGGAGAAGACACCAGATTGTGAGTTTGTTTACCAAGTGACATAAGCTTTTGGCTTTCTGCCGTCTGCAGTTGCCGTACATGGGATTATTATGTAATGTGCTGATGTTTTTGGAATATTCCCATCTCTGTGTGAAGAATCTTGATGATGGCAGAAGTAGTTCTGGGTTAGAGAAACTGTTCTGAATGCATGACACTTTTGTTAAAATTAATAGCTCCACTAATACTCAGTGAAATACTGCCAAGAAATGGATGCTCAGTTGAATGTTAAGTTAGCTTCAGGTATCTCTGAAAATAAACTGCGTTTATCCATTGCAGCATTTGTAAATTCTTGCGATAAGCCCTTGTTTCTACCATATGACAAACTTAAGACTCAGCTATTTATCAGCTGCCATCATACTTGAGACTTGCACGTAGTCACAAGGCACGTTCTGTGGGTTTATATTCACAATGTACTTTCTTGCATGTAGCTCATATTCTTCCAATTGCATATGTGTACTGTAATTACAAGTACTGACAGGTTAACTAACAACTATATCAAGGTTTAAATGAAGACAACAGAAGATGCTGAATAAAGGTGGAAGTAATGGTACATACTACTGGCCTTAAGCTGCCCACCTAAATTGCCCTCTCTCCAACAAATGACAAATGATGTCAAAGATTTTTTTTTATTCCTTGTCTGTCAACGGAATTATTGCTCTTCCTACTTTCCATGTATGACAAGTACTAGAACTTTGGTAAAATTAGCCTTAAATAACATATTATGATTTAGAGTGGCTTTTGAACAGCGGCAATAGCTATATCCTGTTCCATAGAAGAATATGCATGTTCTGTAGCTGGCCTTTGAAATCACTGAGAGAAAATGCTAATTTTGAAAATGCAGGTTAGGTTCACCTCTGAGATACTCCTATTTTACACTGGTAAATTACACTCTCTTAATGCTATTGACATCACAGTTTTCATAGAGACTGAAGTAAAGCAACAGTGAATAAGATCCAGAAAACATTATTTTAAGAAAATTATAAGCTAGCTTTCTTTCAGCTAGATTGATTGTGATTTAAGAACAATTCAGTGCTTTTCTCAAAGTCTTTCTACCTCTAACGTTCATGTAATCCTCAAATAAAATGGAAGTACATAATGCCCCTCTGTGTCCATCATCTATAACTTAAGGCGACTAGGGATATAACATAATGTTACTTTTTTTCATTTCAGAGTGTACATTTGCTATGGCACTGCTTCTGGACAAATAAACAGCAGGTGCGTAATTAAGCACAGAAGACAATGTACCATTTCTGTGCGGACAGAGATGCATGTAATCCTGGCCTTTATGACTTTGAAAAAAGAAAAAAAAAAAAAATGCTTATCTTCCAGTTTTTGGGAACAGGGTGTTTAGTAAATGAGCAGTAGTTTTATTTTGCTGGCCTTCCTAATGGTATTTAAGAGGAACTGCTTCTCCTCCAGAATTATTTCGTGTCCTCTAAAAAATGAAAATAAAATTCCTGATTTGTAGTTTCTAAAGATATGATTCATGCTTGGTGAATCTTTCATAAAAAGGGGACACCTCACAGGTGATTAAAATTATAATATGGTGAAACATTCACCTCTGTGATGATAAAAGAAGAACAGAGTTTTTATTGGGTCTGAACTTATTAACAGTAAGTAGTGATATATATACATATATTTTATGAAACCTCCTTCCCCACTGAGCGATGGCTGGGGGGAGAGGATTGCCTACTGCACTGAAAACTGGTATGGCTAGGAAGAACTCGGGGATTCCCACTGGGGAATTACTGCCGTATGCACAAAAGCCATGCAGAACTACAGAACGGCATTAGCTCTGGAGCCCTCAGCACATGAAGGACATGGACCTGTTGGAACAGGTCCAGTGGAGGGCCACGAAGACGATCAGAGGGCTGGAGCACCTCTCCTATGAGGACAGATGGAGACAGTTGGGGTTGTTCAGCCTGGAGAAGAAAAGGCTTCAGGGTGACCTTATAGCAGTCTTCCAGTACCTGAAGGGGGCCTACAGGAAAGATGGGGAGGGACTCTTGATCAGGGAGTGTAGCGACAGGACGAGGGGTAACGATTTCAAACTGAAAGAGGGTAGATTTAGATTGGGTATCAGGAAGAAATTCTTTACTGTGAGGGTGGTGAGGCACTGGAACAGGTTGCCCAGGGAAGTTGTGGATGCCCCATCCCTGGAGGTGTTCAAGGCCAGGCTGGATGGGGCTTTGAGCAGCTTGGTCTAGTGGTAGGCGTCCCTGCCCATGGCAGGGGCGTGGAACTAGATGATCTTCAAGGTCCCTTCCAATCTATGATTCTACGATTACTTTTGGTAAACATCATGATTTGAACTCACAGATACGTGTGTGTGTCCTCACACAGCAGGTCTCATGCCACTGAATTCTAAATTCCATCTATCTTGTCACAAAAATGCACGTCCCATTCAGGCAGCAGTTGTGCCTCCTGCACAGGTCCTTTTCTTGTGCTAGTTCCCCTAGTAAACCAAGAATGTCACCTCTGTCATGGACGGCAACAGTCCTACGGCCACCAGCTCTTGCAAGGGCAACGTACCCTGTTCACAACCAGGAGATCCACGCAACACCAATGTGCCCGCCCTCGGATTTAGGGGATTTAACCAATGTTCTCTGTTTTCACTCTACATGCAGAGAACTGCAAGTATGAGCTTTAAATGAATGAAGCAGGATCTTACTTTAAATTCACTAACCAACTTTCAACTCAACAGACCACTTGTTAATTCCGTTCAAACCTTTGCTCAGTCTAATGGAGGGGGTGCGCGTGTGTAAAAGCAGCTGGACTAAGCAGTTATTAGATGCTGATTAAAAATGGTGGCAATGTAAAAGGTATGACATGGAAAAACAACTTTTAATTTCCAATTTATTTTTTGAGTTCTATTCCACAGTTAAGAATAATTTTACATGATAAGAGTAATTTTACAAAACATTATTATTTTTCACAAGAAATTGTGAATTATTATGAGCAGCATTTTTAAAAAAATGTATTTTCAAAATGTTGAAAGTTTGAAGTTTTGAGTTCTTTTAGCATTAAAAGTACTTTTTGGAAACTCTAAACCATATGCTGGTACGTGTATGTGGGTGCTAAACAACTTTTTTCTTATTTTTTTGTTTGTAGATAGAGGCACACTTAATGATAAGGTCCAAATTCTGATTCAGACTATAACTTCATTTTACCTAGATGTCAAATAATATGTTGAAAACTGGGGCAAAGAAAATACGAGAACACCATGGTGAGCCCAGCTCTTCAGAGATTCGTAAGGCTAAGCATTTTTATAAATCTGAAAATTCTAGATCCCCAAAACAACAGGAAAAACATTTTAAAAAGTTTGAATTCTTGCTACAGAAACCTCAGAATGCCAGAACAGCGATTGGAGAAAGTGTTTCAAGACAATTAAATATAGCAGGAGTATTTTTGATACATTTAATATTACTGAATAACTGATCGGTGATTTTATTTAATTTCATTTGTTTTGAAGAGGCACTGTAATCCTTACTCATGATAGAGTTGAAGGTAAATGCATAATCATTCTTCTTTCTATAGGAACTACATTTTTGGAGTTAATTGCAAAAAAAAATATAGTTCAGATCTTCTTTTTCCTTCCTTTTCCAGAACTTACAGCAAAAAGGAAGTACAACACCGTTTCAAAGGTCCCTTCCAATTAAAGAGCTAATGGGCTCTTTTAAAAATGCTTTTAGATTGTGTTATGCACATAATTCCCCAGAGCAAAAAAAAGAATCTCATCAGCTTCGATTTTTATATGGAGAGCTGACTGAATGGCCAGCAGCACACAAACATTTGGCTTCTTGTTGTGCATTGTTGTTCCAGCTCTTCTGAAAGCCAAATACCTACAACCAAAAAGGAAATGGCAAGCTTTTCAAGCTGCAGTAGGGTTCAGTATCCTACTGCAGAAGCTTCCTCTGCGATTCACAAAATATGTATAATGCATTGCACTGGTCATCACAACTGAGATTTGACTGACGAGATGCAGGAGATTTCTTAAGGTTTTCTATTGCTTGATCATTTGATGAAGTTCCCTTTGTTGAACCCTTTCCGTTCTCCTTGAGTTTCAGTCTCTAAATTAATGCAAAGTTTAAGTGACATTTATTTTTCAAATGCCGTTTGCAGCGTTTCCTTACTTTAAAACCAACACCGACAGGTACAGTGATAGCCTTAGTATTTTCCTGTTTCTATTTTTACTCTGTAGTAATTCAGTCTCTATATAGCTATCCTGCTTTATCTTCCACTTAGAGAACGCTCACGAGGTGGCAGTATCCAGGAGAGACTCCCATTTATCTTGTTGTCAGTACACTTCTTGGAGTAGATGGAATACTTTATCTTGCTGTTTATAAACCTTCAGAAAAATTACACTTAACTGGCAAATTTTAGATACTTCTATATGCAGCATAAAATTTCCACTGGGTATGAAAATATCAGTGTAATTTCCTCCGAACAGTGACCTCTTTGTATCACTATCACTCAAC
This sequence comes from Dromas ardeola, assembly GCA_013398915.1. Taxonomy (NCBI): domain Eukaryota; kingdom Metazoa; phylum Chordata; class Aves; order Charadriiformes; family Dromadidae; genus Dromas; species Dromas ardeola. The sequence goes on along the minus strand of VYZM01000314.1, from coordinate 1,543 downwards.
AGAAACCACAGCAATCTTCTCTGAAAAAAAAAAAAAAAAAAAAAAAAAAAAAATTAACCAACTACAGCTCAACAGCTGTGTTGCAGCAGTAACTAACAGCTTTGGGTACCCAATTTGAGACCACTTGCAGGAACCCTGAATCATGTGGCCAGCACTTTCTAAAAAGGGGCTCACTTGAGAAAGTCAGTGAGTCAGTTGCTTTTGAATCCACACAATGGTTCACAACAAGGAGTTTATTTTAAGAACACAGTTTTACCAGGTATCGTTGATTGCTGGTTCTTCTCCAGACTGTGCATGAACTCTCGGTCATTTATTATTATTCCTTCCTAACGTTTCTCTTCAGTTCTAAGATACTCCATAAGCCATAGCTGTCCTGTGTGGATAAGCTGTATGGCACGTGATTCCGGATTAGCAGCGCTTCCTTTTATTGATGAGTGCATTACATGTATTACAGCACCGCCAGACACAGAGCCAAGGTCAAGATACTGCTCTTTAGCTTTGTATTTATTAGTGGCTAAAGGTAGCTAGCTGCTCTTCTTTGGTATTAGCATCCTTATTCATGTGGCTTATGCCAGAGGGAGAGACAAAAGGAAACAGGAAGTCTTGCTAACACTGAAATGAATACAGAAGCTGACTACACAAGTCAAAGGGAAACGCTTTGACTGTAAAGAGAAGTTTTCTTATCTCTGAAGTATGGCTACCAGGGCTACTGCTAGCCATACTGCTAGCTACAAAAAACACCTTGAATGAAACACTGGTAGTAAAAGGACAAAAAACTGCTTCATTTGTGTTACCTTCCTTTATTCTAAGTCTCACGTTGTCAACAAAACTCATGCCTGGGTTTTGAAGAATGTGGTTATATGTGTTTTCACTTACCTCCTACCCTGCTATGTTAGCAAAAACCTATGCAAACCGTGCATACGCACACGTTTGTGCATGGGGGAAAGTGGAGTGCCAAAAACCGAGCAACTCACAGTTATCATTCAATTATTTGTAACTTTCACGTCAGTGCTCCTACTGGTAAGTGAAATTCCTTAAGTGTGCCAATTTTTCATAAATTTTATAATATGGTTTCTGAGGATTGCAGCCTCCGGCCAGATTCCCCTGGACAGGGATGAGGCCTGCTGCTTGTAAAATAAAAAAGAGAAAATTAAAAACAAAGAAAATATCATTCTCGGAATCATCCTACGAACTGGCATGGCTGCTCCTGAATTACTCAATCCGAACCTGACACTCCACGCCCTCCATCAAAGATTGTGTTAAACGCAAACCCCCGTCAAAAGCGTGCGAACGACACAAAAGCGGGGCACCGACCTCCAGGAACCGCGCAGCACCGACACCTGCAAATGCGGGGAAGGCCGGGAGCGGCAAAGAGCTCTTCGGGCACCGACCACAAGCCGACCCGGCGGCGAAGAAGCCGGAGGCGCCCTCGCACCACCGACGCGGCCGGTGTCCTCTCCACAGCAGGGTCTCGGGGAGGCCTCGGCGGCGGCCACCTGCGCAACACAAGGCTGAGGGCGACGGTCGTTGCTTCGCGGCCGCC
>VYZM01000312.1:59315-141418 GCA_013398915.1 Dromas ardeola | reverse complement strand
AAAAGAGGGAGATTTAGACTAGACATAACAAAGAAATTTTTTACTCTGAGGGTGGTGAGACACTGACCTGGGTTGCCCAGAGAAGTGGTAGGTGTCCCTTCCCTGGAAACATTCAAGGTCAGGTTGGACGGGGCTCTGAGCAACCTGATCTAGCTGAAGATGTCTCTGCCCATGGCAGGGGGGTTGGACTAGATGGCCTTTAAAGGTCCCTTCCAACCCAAACTATTCTATCATTCTTTGTTCCTATGAACATTATGTAGCAGGATTTACTACAAGCTGATGTTAATAGATGTGCAATGTTATGTATTTTGTGTTGCAAATAGGGTTCAAACATGTACTTGAGGGCTATGAAGCATATTTTTAATCTTTTTTTGTTGTCAGTGATTATTGGCATTATGATCCTTGCTTTCTGCAGAAAAAAAATGGTCTTTTCCTTCCAAACCATATGCAGAACCCCAGAAACATTGAGACTAGAACATGCTTTCATGATGTTTTTTCTGTTTCCTTATACTCTAATTTTCCTCTGTCATATACTATTTCATGCTGCAGCTTAGCCCGAGACTGCCCTGATAGGGCTTTCACCATGAAGGGAGCAAAACAGAATGGGAAGATATACGTGAACCAGATATCCTGGCCTTTCCAAGAGAATGGGAACTGGACAAAACAAAACTCTCTGTTATAGCTTGCTTTTTTTTTTTTTTTGTCTGCAACATCTTTGGCTTTTTCATTTTCCTGAAAAGTCCATATTTTCTAAAAAAATAATACAACAAGAGACTGCATCTCCTTGGACATCCCTGTCTGAGTTAGCCCTGTGGCTCAAATTTTTGGCTGCTCTGAGACTAATTTGTGTCAGTACCAGTTCTTTTGCAGTCACCTTTTCAGGCCTAGTAGCTAAATTATTATTCCCCCTTGCAAGTGGAACATTTGTGAGTGTTTTTTTGTCTTTATGTCATTGTTGTTTTAATATGAGCTCTTTTAAAATAATGAGTAAATGTACCAACTATTCTAGAAAATAATAGAAAATATTACAAACAGTGAAACAAAATGCCGGATTCATTACTCAGGTTCTCACACGTTATTCTCAAACTCATGCTCGCCGGTGAACAGAAACAATGGCTTGGGAAAAGCTGTGTGTCAAGATAAAAATGTCCATTTAAAGTTTGAATTCCAAACACTAAATTGTTAAAGTGAGTTTCTCAGGAACCAAATATAGACTTCCACATGCAGAAACTACTTAAGTAAGAAATGAGACAGCAGCAAGAGTCAGAAAAACATAAGTGTCCCCTAAAAGCATAAAAAAGTAAAAATTCACGTAATTATTTTCGAAAGTGTACTTTCTCAGTGTTACTCCTCTCATGGCAAAACTTTGCCCTTCTCTGGTGGATGGAAAGATCTGAAAGCATTTTCCTGACAGTAATCCCAGACCACCTGTCTGCAGAGATAAAATCATGCCTGAGACACAGCTCATGTATCTCTATCCTGAGCTAGGTAAGGCTTTTTTCCATCCTGCCCCTATAGATCAGCTGAGTTTGGGGGTGATGTAGATGCTGCAGCACTGGAGACTACCTGTAGTGTGAAATCCTCACCAGACTTCATTGATTTGAAGAATAAGCCTTCATTATTTTTTTTTCCCAAACCCCTTTGCTAGAGGGATGCAAATCAGGAGGAGAACCCAGGAGCCAGTTCTCCATTACGTTGCATTACCCCGTACAACATGCGTGCTTCCTCTGCCAATGTACCATCAACATCAGCACATTTAAAATTGAAGGTTCCTGTAAGACGTGTCTCTGAGATATAGGTGCAAGTGGAGTCACTGTGCTATAGAAATAATCCCCCATTAAGCATCCACATAAACCCACACTGCGGCGAGTCCTCCAGCCTCAGTGAAACAACAGGACGCCCTTGCCCGAAGGTTCAGCGTTCGTAACCTACAGACAAATTATTTATTACCGTGCTCCTATTCCCCACCCTGTGCTGTTGTATTGTATTTCATATCATGCTTGCCACACGCTGTATGTGGGTTTCAGAGTGTGTGTGTGTGTGTCAAGGCTTAGAGAGGAGCGCTGAATTTTCTAATACTAAAGGGCCCATTTCATGTTATTTATGACCTCACTAGTGTCGAAACAGAGACCTATAAATCGTAAACATAGGCGCACTAATTCTAGCAACAGCAAGTTTTAGTCACATGTAATTAAAACATCCCAAAGTCTTTCAGCTGTAATGTATTTCCAAATGACACCACTGGGACAGAGCGAAATGGGAAATGGAGGAATCAGCAGTATTTCAAAGCCATGGCCATTGTTAGCTTTTGGGGCTCTGTACAGCACTGGCAGTGCTGCCAAGTCTGCAGGTTTCTCGATGCTGTTTTCTATTACATATTTTAATGTCAGTGTCGTTGATTTCCAGAGACAGCAGGGGCATTCGCTTTGCTAGGATGCCATCATGAACTTCGGGACATTAATCTGATGTCTACACTGAAGGATAATACAAGCAAATTCTGTGATGGCATCTCTGACGTGGATTAGATACACTAGGGAGGAGAAAATACTCTTTTTCCCTCACTTTTATCCCCAAAAGTGAGCTAACACTGGGGCCTGAATTTTCTATGAGATTTGCAAAACTTTGGGTTCTCTTGCTTTTATTGTGATCTCTTGTAGGAGTTTAGGATTGGCTGTTTTCTTATAGTCAGGGAAACAGGGGAAAGGCGATGCAATGTGAAGACAGCACGTCTTCAAATGCATGTAAAGGATTTGTTGTCCCTAGCACAGGATTAACATGTGAAATTCAAGCTATCATTGCTGCCAATGGGTTGGAAGGACCCACCAAAGTGTACAAGATGGCTCATGGCCAATATGTAGTTCACGGCCATCAGAAATCAGAAAAATAAACTGAAGTCAAGAGTGACAGCAAGGTGCCATTGTGTTCAATACGTTTTTTCCTCTACCCAGCAGACAGCAGAAGTTTGAGGTTTGCATGTGTGGCGGGAGCATTTGCAGCTGGATGGAAGGAGGTGATCTCAATTTGGACACAAACCCCGTGGATTTGAAGCAATTGTGCAGCCCAGGCCAGCCTGGGTGAGGATCTGGGACATTTTCTCTCTTAGAGAGGATGTTAAGCTTCCACATTGCAGAACGCAAGCCAGCCCACAACTACCTGGGGCTGGAAAACCTCCCCTGTGGGCAGACAACTCCATCCCATCCCATTGTAGCTCCTTTGAAGCGCCTGTTAACAACTGTTTCCAGAAACCAAGGGCTGGCTTGATGGACCGTTAGATTGATCTGGTGTGACAACTCCTATGCCCTTTTCCAGCCTGGATGCTCAGGCGAGCGATGGTGCTGGCTGTAGATCACAGGAGCGAGCATCCAGCCAAGCCATGCTGCTCCCGGCAAAACCTTGGAGCAAGCCCTGGAGCGGGAGCACCGCTGGCTTGTTTGCAGCTGGGAGCTTGTGCTGGGAAGGGCAGCGGGTGCAGGCAAACAGGACCACGGGTCCAGCCCTGTGCAGACCCTACCCTTGTCACCCTACCTGTCAGGTTGTTTTCTGAGGCATGGGTTGCTCAGTTTGCATCAAACTGTCTGCTATTGCCTAATTTTAGTGAGCGTAGCAGAGAGAATAAGTTAAAGAAACAAAATACTAGCAATGACAGGGAGGATGAAGGGAAAATATTATTTTTGTGGCCAAAGTCCTAGGCATGCAGATTTCCATGCTGACTTGTTTTCTACTCTCCTCCTTTTTCATTACACCGTCCTTTTCCTCAACCATTCTGAGATTTTCTTATCAGCAGGTAATGAGCAGTGGCTGACATGAACTGTTGGAAATTATCTCTTTAAGGAGACTAAACTAAACACAGGGCTAATCATCGTGTAGTTAGACTGAATCCGTTCTCTGAATTCAACTTTGGTGGCGGAAAGGCAAAGCATTTCTGTGGCAGGTGCTATCTTGCTCTATAAAGACTATGCTAAAGCACAGTCCCACTGGATCAGATCGATGGTCCACCCAGGGCTTTGGAGGCCAGACAGGATCTTCTGTGGCAGGAGATGCAGTGCAGAGAAAACATTGGACATTCTTGTGTTTTTCAGACAAGCTTGGGCATTTTGATCAAAATTTGTATGTTTGAGGAGAACGGGGGCCTTGTTATCATTATATACAGTAATGAGAAGAGGCATCATTTGAGGAGGGCTAAGGAGCCTGGCCGGAATTAACAGAGGTGCAAAGAGGCTTTTATGTTGTAGTGCTCTTATACTCTTATGATTAATGATGGTATGCAGACTTCTGTGCCTCTAAATCTTTTTGGAAAATTTTGCAGGGATTGCTTTTTTTGTGTGAGGTGACGTAGATGTCTGGTTGAAATTGATCAGGACAAGAGCAGAGATGAAGCAGAAGATGATCTAAGCTCCTGAGCTCAGCGGCTGTGGCTTGGATGGGGGCAAATGTTCAGTGAAGCCGTATGGGGGACAGAGCATTTTCCTAAATTCCTACGGAACTGAAATTTTCCTGAAGTGTGCCTGGTATTGCAGGGCCAAATGATTACATCAGTGTGTTTCAGCTACATTACTTTTCTGTTGGATGCAACGTCCTCAGGTCCAGTTTCTACCTGCAGTTAAGGAATGATACTTTTTTCTGTGTACGATGTCTCTGAGTTAGTTATCTATCACAAACTTATCTGGAAATTTTGGGGTCATCCTCTCTTAGATCATTAATGTCAGGAGACAAATCACAGCTCCTTTTAGACTTCAATTTTCTTTGCTTCTCCATATATTCAAGTGTCTGTTTACAGAAATGCTGTCAAGGTCTTCTTAGTAGTCAGCATTTTGTGCTTTGGTGTTGATACTGGTGAAGTGTCACAGTTACATTTCTCACTTCGAAACCCACTGAAATACAGTGCCAGTTTACAAAAACTGCTAAGAGCAATTTGAGATCCCAAGAGTAGAATTTCTGTGGCCTCAGTGTAGTCGTGTAAAATGCCGATGTTTTAATGTTTGCTAAGTGTCTTGACTCCTTTTACAGGTAACAGAGAAGCATCTTCTCCTAATTGTTTTATTCATCTTGGACAACTATCCCACATGCTCTGCATGGTTCTCTGGACAGTCTTTCTCTACACCTACTACAAGAAGACCTCAAGTAGTTTAGCTTACATGGTTTTTACATGGTTAAAATTAAGGTGGCATTAAAAATCTGTGGATGCAGGAAGTATTTCTATTCTGTTTGCAAGGTATAATGGACAATCAAATCACAAATAGTGCTACTTCGATATGCTGGAATATTTTTGGCATCAGTTGAACTTTCGAGATTCTTTAAATACAATTTTCATTGCTAAGTTACTGACTTTTCTCAGTGAGGGAAATGAGAAACTTATTTCTTTCTTGACTACCAACTTTGCCAGAAGGTAAAAAATTTGTTTCATAAGAAAGATAAAGCTTCAGAAATTTCTGGCAATCCTGCATCAGAATGAATTGGACAGATTTCCAAACTTGTCATAACAGTAATGAGTGTAAAAAAGAGCTCAGAGTACCTAACAAATCTTTAGCCCTGAAGTGTGGGAAACTTGTGTTCAGGTCCATGTTCTAGTTCAGGTAGACTTTTTCCCATTTAGAAATATCAGTGCTGAAGCTTTCATTTAGCAGATCCATCTTCCACACACATGCACACACACACACAAGCACCAAAAACCCAAAACCAGCCAACCAGCCAAATAAATGCAAGACCCCCACCCCCAAAACCTAAGTGCTGTAGTGAAAAAATAATCACTAACTCCATTTTGTGACTTCAGTTGGTTTTTGGGATAACTTTTGAAGATATGGAACCTGATTTTTCCTGTCCTGCAAGAAGTGAACAGATATCCTGATTCCCAAAGCTATTTGTCCACAAATTTTGCCATGAAACAAGAGGTGGATCAGGACGGAAGAGGCAGAGGGGCAGAATTCAGTTTTGAGCCTGAACCCATCTTTATCATTTATGACATGTTTAAGATCTTCAGTCTTGGATCTAGCTGCCTATCATTTGGATACAGAATTAATATTGGTTTTAAGCAAACCTTGATTCCCACACCTACAGTCAATTGCTGATTATGAGATTTTGCTTGTTTTTCTTTGTTGAAAAAATACCCCACTCTAGGACACATTGCTCCTGGGAGTGTGCTGATGGGGGTGCCTCAGTTCTCCATTTCTCAGTGCCCTTGCTGTAAGGCCGGGAACTCAGGGTGGCAGATGTCTGCTGCTGAGTGCTTGGCTTCCCCCCCCACCCCCTTGTGCTTTGTCACTCGATATTTTTAGTTGCTAAATGTTGCAGAGACAGCTTTTTCAATTAGAAAAGTGACAAACTCTGCAAAATGAATTCCAGCACTTGGAGAACATCGGCATCAATCTCCAGTGCTGGCTTACTGGCTTTGCAGGATGGGCTTGTTTTTCCTAAACTGAATGCTTTGACCTATTTGTCTCCAAAGGAAATAAACAAAACAAAACACCAACCAAGAACATTCCCATCTAATGACTTTCAGGAAAAGGCACGTGTCCAAATCCATTCCTCTGTCCTAAGCAGGCCGGCATCAGTGGACTTGAATCTCAGTTGGGGTCTGGTGGTAGAACAGTTAAGAGACTTTGCTATGGATACAGAGTTTGTATTGAAGGCTGCCAATGCATTTATAATCTGACATGTGGTTAAGGCTGTCCAGGTATGATGCATGTCTATCACTTTCTACAAAACCCTGTGTGCCTTATGCATGCCTATTTAATGTCTGGGAATCAGACAGACCATCAATTTTGGTCCTCCTTTAACATTAAACAAAATGGCCAGTATTGGCCTTAATTTAAGGAACCAGAACTAGCAATGCCTAAAGGATAGACATGATAAATGAAATCTGGGATGCAAATACATGGCCTCATTTCCAGGTACTGCTTTAAATGCTAATGAAAAGTGCTCTGAAAATTTAGGTTATTTAGGTTTCTGCTTAATATAGGCTAATCTTTTATTTTGGTTTTCTCTTCAGAATGTGCATGAATTTATAGGGTCTCAGGCAAATCAAAGCAGTGGCAAATCAGAATTATAATACTTGGGCTATTATTATTTGTACTGCAGTGGGTTTAAGAGTATCCAGCCATTTACCCAGAAAAATGTTGAGAGATGCCTGTACTGCAGGAGTTGCCTACTAGTTTAATGGTCAATCTGTTTCACTCTTTAAGTCACCTAATCAGAAGCTGAAATTAGACAAATTTAAGTTAGGTAATAAAAATGATCAAATTTGTAACCATGAAGGCAGGAACACCTCATGTGAGGGTACAATGGCTTCTCCATCCTTAAAACCCCTTAGATTTAGATGGAGGTGTTGTAACTCAAATGGAGGTTGCAGTGCTGCTATTACAAAGGAAGTCAAACTTAACTCTTAACTCTTAACTCAAATCTTAACTCTTAACTCAAATCTTAACTCTTGTCTCTAAGGCCAGGCTCTATATCAATCTACTACTTTTTATTGATAATGAGCGTGATATTGTCTAGCTGCAGCATTGGAAAGATCTTTGGGGATGTACTCCCAGAGGAGGCACAGGCTGAGAAGCAAGCACCACAGAAGTATTATTACTGAGGTGGCTGACACAATTAACACAGTCAAAAACCTAAGGTAATTATTCCAAAAGTACACATGAGTTTTGGGCATCTTTAAGCAAGCTGGAGATAAGAGAGTCTTTTGAGAGTCCCAATCAAGACCAGGATGTTTTGCTGCCTTTGCCCAAAGTCCACCAAATCCACCATGTTTACCTTTGTTATGGGATTTACTTGCAGCAATGTGTTGGCTTTAAGACACACTTTTTGAGACACTACAAGGAGGTAGACTCAGGGGCCATGTGCACTGCCCTGGTGATCTGTTTGTTGACCCTTGCTGAGTTGTCTCTGAAAGGTAGCAGCTTCCCTGCTGCAAAAAGTCCTGGATTTCAAACTGGGGCATCATAGCGAGATACTCCAACAGAAATGGTTGGGATTCAGTGCCAAGCATGGAGGAAAACAAAACAACACACTCAACTCAACTCAACTAACTCAACTCAACTCAACTTGGCCCAACAACTCAACTCAGCTCAGCTCAGCTCAGCTCAACTGAACTTATAAACTTCACTCAACACCCCCATGAAACAAAACCATTGAGCTCCATACTTCCACACATGGGAGGCTCTGATATGGGTAACAGATTCTGATGTGATCGTTGTAGCTGGAAGTCAGTACATTTTGAAAACTAACTGTACAAAACTGTTTTAAGAAAGTGAACAGGTGACCTGGGGGACAGCTCACACTCCTGATGACTTATCAGTCTCTGGGAAGCCATTCACAGTTACTTTCCCCAGGTTAATTCCCAGCACTGACAGATTTTCAGAATAATTCCTGATGCTACAAGAAATCAGTGTAAGATGGAGACAGGTCTGTCAGCAGGGAACATTGGGAACATGCAAACACAGACAAGTGCCCCTCTTGATAGATTTTCTTGGAAAGGAAAACGTTGTTATTTAGCAAAAAACCCATGATGTTAACAGGATCTTTGTAGCTTTAGCTGAGATGTTCTGGGTGGGCAAACTTTTGGAATTTTAACTTCTCTCAAAAATGAATGCTTTGGTTCATTGTCTGTCCAGCATGCCTCACCAATGTTCCTGTGATGGGATCATCTGAGCTAGCTGTAGGAGTCCAAGGAAACTGCTCCCCCTCTGCAATCTAAAGTGGGATTGGAGTGCCCTTAGGACAGAGAATAGAACAGGGTTTTAATGAGTATTAAGAGGACTCATTATTGAGATAAATGCACCTTGGCAGATCCTATGAGTCTCTCTGCTTCTTTCCCAGACAAAGAAAAACAGGTTGAGTTGCCAAAGTCTTGCCTTTAACTAAACAGTCAGGAGAGAGATCAGACCGCAGTGGTCTGATTGCTCAGCAGTGTTACTCAGGCACTGATGTCCTTCTTGCCTCCTGCAGTGTTTCTGTTTTGAAATACTCCTGGAATAGATGCATGTAATTGGTATGAAGTTGTCCCGTCAGACAATTTCTATATGTTATCCTACATATATCTGGTGAATGCATGTCTGCTGAGTCCTGCCTTGGATGGTAGCATTTCACAGGAGCAGTGTGCTACTCTGCGGCATCAAAGGTCCTGCTCAGCCAACACAGTCCTGCGTCTGTGATGAGGGGGAGCCAGCCAGAAATTTAAGACCCCCAAAGCAATAGATGGACAATGACCTAATTAAGAAAAAACTCTCATGTCTAACCCTTAGGGTAGCACCTAAAGCAGCTCTACAGGATTCTGGGATTTTATTTGAATAAAGAATTTCTTGTTTCTCAGGAGCAAAGCTACCCAACTCTCTCTTATTCCCACTGAAATGATGGCCATGCCTGAATTAGGTTAAGGGAAACTGTTTATAGCAGTAGATGATGATGATGATAAATCTCAGTTTTGAAATTATTTTCGTTCAGTGAGGAGACTCCAGATTTTAATTGCCACACGCCCCAGAGAAGGCTGTCTGCTCCTCAGGGGTCTGCTATTCAAATGTGTCTTTGCCTGGTTGGAAGACCTCCCCTCTCATAACCTGACATAACCTCACAGGAGCCTGGCTACAGAAAAAACCTAGTTCTTCAGAGGTCATAAATTGGGCTAAAGTTTGAATAAGTCCACAAAATATGCCAAATAGCGCTAATACAGGGAGACTTCTATTACACCTTTCATCAGAGCAGCCTGATTTTCAGCAGAAAGGACGTGAATATCTTCTGAAAATCAGGTGCCGTTTAAGAGTTTCAGGTTGAGCAGACAAGAAAGGAAATCATCAACCATCGTTAAAAGGCTTGAACTCTGAGACCATGACGTATGCAACCATAAAAAGCAATCCCTTTTTTCCTCTGAATACTGCCCTTCATTAAAGGATCAGATTTTTTACTTTCTGGAAACACCAGTGTTATGATCTCACCAACAGATATAATCTCAATGGTTTATAAGTGGAGGTAATGGAGGTAAGTATCCTAACAAGGCAATCCTTAGTGAACTCAAATAAAGTTTATTCTACAAAATAGTTTCTCCATTTAGTTCTAACATTCTGGTGGATGTAATTGAAAACCCTTTGAGATACAAGGATCCCTAAGTTAAACCTGCATGAACCCAAGTTTTCCTTTGACACCATGAGACAACATCTGACAACATTACCAAGAGAAGAACTTGACCTATAAAACTGGGAATAAAGATGAAAGTGTGGTCTTTTTGTCATTTGGAACTGAGCACTTTCAGCAGTTAGAGGGAGACCCTTCCTTGTCTCTGAAGTTGAAAAAGTAGTTAGGAGAGGCTACGTCTCTCCCAGTATTAGCAATCTGAAAACTGGACACCTACAACCGGATTCAGCTTGCACAGTAGAACACCAAAATTAAAGAATTCACCCATGTACCTCTCAGTTCCCATTGCAGTCAGTGTCCACCCAGGTAATGCACTGAAGGGATGACAGGAGACCATTTCTGTTCTTCCCAAACATCTACACATGGTCAGATGAATCCCTCTCTAGGCTGCATTGACTAAACTCAGAAAGCTTCTGTTTACCGGGAGCGTAGACATCCAGCTCACATGTACGCACCTACCTATGTGCCCCTAAATGGCAGCATCTTCACCTTGTACCCAAGGGACTTGTCCAACTTTCCTGCCTGGAGAGAGAAATGTTTTTCCCTTACAGAATGTTTCAAAGCTTCCTGCAAGACATCCAGAGCTTCGTATCTCCCTCTCATGTCTTTAAAAGAAGGCCAGATGCCTAAGGTAGATTAGACATCTAATTTCTAGAAGTGTTAAGATAGGTGAGCATGCCAAAATAAATCACTGCAGCTCTGACCTGCACAGTCTGTCTCCGTTTATATATGATTCAACTGCAGCTGGAAAACTGTGTTTGATTAATAGCTCAGTGTTGCCAGCAAGTTGTTGAGGAGCAGAATCGCTTCATTTTAGTTGCTCTCCTCTGATCAGAAGACTGGAGGCATGGGTTTATAGGTAAAATTAAAAGAATCATATCTGTATGCGTACAGTGGAAGAGGCAATTAAGAAGAGTTACGAAAAGCCAAACTTCAAGAGATTGTTAACACAGAAGGAGAACAGCAATTATTTGGCGTGATACCCAGGGTAAAGCTAGCAGCAAGAGGATTCAATTAAGACAGAGAAAATGTGAAATTTGGGCAGACCTTACAGGAAAATTTTCTGAGAAAGAGACCTATGGGGGTATGGAATAATTTGAAATCCCTCAAAAGAAAGGCTTTAAGCCAGGCAAAACAGAATATCAGCAAATATTCTGGCAATAACTCTCACAAGAGCCAGAAAATTGTCTGGATGCTCTAACTGGTTTCTTCTCCATCTAAAATCTGTAATTTCGAATTCTGCTTCCTGATGCATGATGGATTCTACAGTGTAGGTTCCTTTAATAATGACTAGGATTTTGTGGTTTATTTCTCTTTGGTGGGTCAGTTATTACTTTTCTGCAGTAAATGGCCGCACAGTATGACAAACACACAAAAATCAACGCTGCCCACAAACACACCTGCCTTGGCTGTCGCTGCGTGGTCGCAGTAACATCCCATCTAGACTCAGCATTGCCTCCAGACCAGCCCCAGTCCCAGCTGAGGATCGTGGTAGAATGGTACCCTGAATTTATACAGGTGGGACACTGCAGAAGTCACTCTCTTCGCTTGTTTAAATTTTTTCTAGCATCTGATCATGAGGGAGCAAAAGCTGTTGACATATGACCTGCTTGCACAATGTTTGGCCCCTAAAAAGCTGTTCATGTGTCTATTGTGCTATTAGGCACTGGGATGCTTGAAAGTGTCTGTGTCAGCAGAGAGTCTCTGTTGGAAAACTGGTAAAGATATTCTCAGGGAATGAGAAAATCAAGCCAGAGGGATTCAGGTGAAATACAATTCTTAACAATGAGATTTTCTGTGCGGCAGTTGCAACATAAATGGGGGGCTTCCTAGTATCCCCCAATTAACATTACATGGAAGTAAAGAGATGGAGTTCTGGGGGAGACCTCAAACTATTTAAGAACCTGGGCCCATTTCAGCAAATTCTTTTATCCAAAAAAGGTACAATTTTTGAAAGCGTTTCACACTGAAATGCTTTTCCAGATGAAATGTTTCAGTCCAGGAAATGCCAAAGCAATTCATGTCAGTATTTTTTTAAGAAATATTTTGACTTTTGTTTCAAAACATTTTTTCCTTTTAATTTAAAAATTGACTACAGTGAAAAGGGAAAAAAAGGTTAAATAAAAAAATCTCTAAATACTCCCAGGACATAAGAAGATGTTTATTTTTGGAGTGAACAAATTCCTTCAAGTTGACCCTAAATGAAGCTGGTTATTATGCTTTTTTTTTGCCTAGCTGGAAATCCTGAACATATTTTCTAGTAGACCTGCACAGGATTTTCTGTTGGGTTTCTTCTAAGCCACTGAACAGAAAAAAAAAATAGAAAAAAAAAATCTGTCTCTGCTATGGAATGTATTGCAGGGAGCAGTCGTGTCCTAGTTGGAGATGGCACTGCATTTCTCTCTTACTTCTATGACTAACCTTCAGACACCCAAACCCCCTATCATATGAAAGGTGTATGGACAGGATTTTTGTACAAGCCAGACTGCAGCAGATGGGTGACAAATACAGCACCCTGTCTTCGATTTAACAAAAATTATCTGCTTCACATTCATGGAGACTGCATGGTTTTCCCATGAAGTTTCTACACAGGTTTACATCCCTAAGGGCTCTGGTTATATTTCAAATAATTTGTAACTTGACTATGCAAATTTTTGTTCAGTCAGGGAGAGCCTTATATATTTGATGCTCATTTTTTTCTCCCTTGGCCAGCCCTGTGAGGTTGCATGCATTTTCAGAGCAGCACTAGAGTCTGCAGAGTAACTGCAGCTCAGCAGGTTCCTGTTGGAGGGCACTGTCCCTGGGCGAGCAACCACCAAGGCAACCTGGAGAACAACCCAGCCTGGTTCACAGAGGACTCTACCACCCACACAGAGCAGGAGATCTGAGTGCTGGACCTCCTGCACGTGGACTGTTAGATGTTGGCCTCAAAGGTGGGTCCCAATGAGCTCCAGCTCTCAATATGACACCATAACTCAGCTTCTTACCCAACGATCACCCGTCCCATGCAGGGTTGTGCCTGTCCTATGGGTGTGATGGTCACAGAAACATTTGTGTGTCAGTCACCCAGTAGTAACACTCTGAAGTGCTATGATCACTCAGGACGTGACCCTGGGCATGGAGTTTTACATACACATAGGCATGAGAGGCACCGAGAGGCCTGTAAGACACATCTGTCTGAAGAGTCGTATGGTCCTGGCCCCTGAAATTTAGGTACAAATGTCTGTAAGATGTGTATAAGCCAAGGGCAAAGAAACCCTTTCAAGCTCAAGTTACATATGATCATTCCAAATCCTAATTTCATGGCACAATTTGTTCTCTCTTTGCTGAAGCTGTTCTCACACCCAAGCAGCCAGACAAAATACTTTTCAAGATGGTAGGAAAAAAGGGAAAAAAAAAAAAAGGAAAAATAAAAGAACATGACACTCAAATTTATCCACCAGTGCTGGGAAGTAGACATCATGCAAGGACCCTACACTGAAGGGAGACTTTCTCTCTGTCCCAAATGAGGACATGTGGGACACAAGAGGAAGACCAAGGCACCGCAGAGGCAACCCATTTCACAAAACGAACCTTTTCTACTATGGTGTCCTGTGTGCTTTATATGTCTGCGCCCTCCCACACCAGTGAACTCTTAGGGCTCATCGGTGCAATCACACACATTCCTCTGCAAAGCAAGGACAGCTAGCTTCAGCTCTGCCTTTGAGGAGTCAAACCAAGCTCTTATTAAAAACAGTGAGGTTTTTTCCTTCCTTTTCTTTTTTCTTTTTTTTTTTTTTCCTTTTTGTTTAATTATCTATGTTAGGCTCTGCTCAAGGAGCAGGCAGAGTGGACTGCAGCTCTGCTCTGTACACCAGGTGGCCTCAGCGGTATGTGCTTCAGTCCTGATGATCTCAAGGTGCAACTGTCACTCCTGCTGATACCATTTTTGTTTGCTGTGATCTGAGCATGCTTACAGTACGGTGAAACGGAGCCAAGAATCATGCAACAGGAGAAAAAATAGAGGATAAAACACATGCATGGACGGGATGGATATCACAAGGCATCTGTTAAACACACATAATCAATTGCCTGTTTATATGAAACAGCTCTGCAGACAGCAAATACTGCTGTGTTTCAGCTACCTGGAGGAACAGAGAGTTGTTATCCTCTTGTCTTAGAATAAAGTCCTTAAAAAATAAAGTTCTCAGCTGCAGTCAGGAATTTTGCATGTTGACACATAACAATTTATTTATTAAAGAGGAGATGCAGGAACTGACAGATGACTGAGAATCTGTCTGCATGGGAAATTGCATCGGGTCTCAGTGAGAGGTTGATTGTTTGCATGGAGGGAAGCTACTGGTGGAATTTCTCATCTCACTGAACTGATTTCCTAGGTACTCAAAGCAGGAGTACACTGATGAAATCTGCTGGTGACATGAAATTAGAAAACACTATCAATGCAATGGAAAATTGTGAGTCACAGAAATTTGGCAAGGTTCAGTAGTACAAAACGTAGGTTGTCCACCTGTGGTGGCAGTCATCTGACTAAATGTAAATTTCTATGGAGGAGTTACTCACCGTGAATTCTCTTTAATGTTAGTAGTGACAAAGCACTTTAAACATACTATCATGTATTCCTAAAATAGATAGCTAAAGGACTTTACACTAAGTGTAGCTATCACTCACTCTTGATGGTAAGGATGCCATAAGGAGTCTGGGTCAGCTGCAGATGCATGAACTGTACTCATCTAGATATTGCAAAATGAATCACATCTGGCTTTAGAGGAAAATAATAAAATTTCTGCAGGCTGGTGGCATCCATGGGGAGGGGTAAGGAAGGGCAGCTCGTGCCCTTATGAATGGAGACCTCTGATCTGTCACTATATGGGAAAAAAAAAAAACAAAAAAATGAGAAGGTAAACTATGATTCTGGGATTGTTCAGTGAATGTATTTCCTGTATTGAAAGTCCAAACGTAAGAAAGAAATGAACCATGCCTGGATTTCCAACAGGAGGAAGTGCTAAGAGTGTCTGTGATGATGATCAGGCAGTGACCATCGCTTCAGGCAAAACTGAGGTAGTTTGGCCTGTTGGATCATAGAGGGCTTGTTGGCTCGAGACCCAACTCCAAATGAACTGGTGAATGTAATAAAACCAAAGTGTGTTTGGAAAGCCTGAGTGGGGTGCACCAGCATGGATAACCTTGATGGAGAGAGTTGTGTCTTGCCAGACGTTCACTGCTGGACCACAGGAGCCTGAAGGAGTAGGAAAAGGAAGAAGGTAAGGTAAGGTAAGGTAAGGTAAGGTAAGGTAAGGTGAGGAAGGGAAGGGAAGGGAAGGGAAGGCGAGGCAAAGGAAGGGAAGGGAAGAGTAGAGAATGGAAGGGAAGCGAAAGACAGGCTGTGGGGCTTCTCAGATGCAGTCCAAGGTCTCTTTGAGAAGATTATCCCTCAGGCTGTGAACAACCCTTCACATTGTCCCTTGTTTTTCTCAGCACTATTAAAGCTGGTGCCATGTTTTCATTCTTTTTTCTTGAGCTGTCTCCCCAGATATCGTGCTAGCTGCATCTCTCCTTAGTATTGCTTCTTCCCGTGCCATGACTACGGTGACCTAGTCAAGCGATGCCCCGGATCCTAAGCTTTGCCAAGGATTGCCAAAAAATCTTCCAGCTTCCTGCTCTGACTGCATGGGGATTAGCTGGGCCCAGCCTGGGCCAGGGGTCAGTGCCAAATCCTATAGCTTGACTTTTCTTCTCCTTTTTTCCCTTCCCTCTTAATTCTTCCAGAAATGGGAGAGGAACTTGAATGTTGAGCAATCAGATGAGCCACCAGGACTGCAACTGCTTGCCAGGATGGAGGGATACATGACCGGAGAGACAGAAAAATCACAGAAAGATCTGAGAGGGGGAGGGAATAAGGAGTTAAGAAGATCAACACCTGGAATTAAACCACCAGTCAACAGAGATTAATTGCAAGGGGAAGCAAGGGAGGGCTATGCAATACTTGAAGTATTCTATTACAGCAGGAGGAAAGTTCTACTTTTAGGAACTGGTTAGAGGCGAAATAAGTTTGTCAAAACATGTGAAACAATTTGAAACTCTGTATGCCTAGCTTTGGTAAAGGAAAAACACATCTCTCCACTCTACTAGAGCCCTTCATACATTGCACAAAGGGTGACATGATAGAGGGCAGATTGACAGATTGCCTCAGGGCATCCCTCACTCACCCCTCATCTGTGACCAGGAGCCATGCAAGCCACCGAAGAGCAGGTGATTGGCTTCTAATGGGACGAGGCTCAAGAAGGGCTTGGCAAAAGATGAATTAATTTAATGTGTCTTATGAGAAAGCAGTGGACTGTGGAAAAGACAGAGCCATGGTTTGAAGTTGACAAAGTTACTTAGGTAAGGCGGTGAGGTGCCTTGGTGAGTTTGAGTACAGCCATGCAGTTGAAGAGTTAGACCAGAGACCATGGAAAAGGCCTGGTAAGCAGAGAGTGAGTCAGATACTGTGCAATAGGGAGAAACATTTTTCATCATTGTAAACAAAGACATTTTTTTCCTCCTACAATGCTTAATTGATCTCTAGAACTCACAACTATAAAGTATTACTGGGCATGCAATTTAACAAGAGGAAGATATAGTTGGGAATACTCTGAGTTATCTCGAGGAGGATAGATGCGTAATGGAAATACAATGTAATGTAAACTCTTATACTTTAGAGTATACAATCATTAACTGCTGACAGGCTTATATGGAAAAATTAGTCCATAGTTGCTCAAAGGGGAATCTTGTGTCTTCCTCTGAGGAACCCTTGGAAGAAGGATACTGTATTAAAGGCATTGCTAATCGTATGCAGCTCCAGTCTTCCTCTATCTTAGTAAACCTTTTCCATTTATGACTCATATGGTATGGAAAAAAATCATATCTCCTGCAGGTTATATACATTTCAATAAGAACAGAAGTTTAATTTCTATGAATGGCATTCTTGGGAAAAGGAGAAAGATCCAAACAAAAGCAGAAAGTTGTAGCATGCTGGCTGTTTTGCAGGCTAGCCTACCTGCAGGCAGCTAATGGAAGTGCAGTGGTTGATAGTCAATGAACATCTTCCCCAAAACCACTGCCTTAATTATAGGGCCCCCTGAGACTTCCTCCACTGAGGCCTATTTGGCTATGTAACATATGTCCAGATTTACAGAAGCCAGAATTGCTTTTTCCTCGCCTTTTTTTTTTTTTATAATTTGGAAATCTATAATTGAAGACTATAAATCCCAGCATACATAATAATATTAAGGGACCTGATTTAAAGACCGGCACATCTCAAGGTTCGTCAAGCATCCAACTTCTCTGGGGGTGTTAGGTGTCCATTAGGTGCTGTTAAGTGGCTCTCTGGTACCTGGGCTTTTAGGTGCCTCAGATGGCACACATACACAGCAAAGATGAAGAGAACCACATTTGATTAACCTTTGGGATTCCTATGGTTTAAGGAAAGAAAGTAGGCTCTTGAGACCTCAGCTTGTATCTTTGATGAGGATTCCTGAATTCTATGACTGTGCCAATAAATAGTGATAGTAAAACGTCTGAAGAGAAGAAGAATAATTACTCTTCAGGATGGTAGGAACATATGATGGAATTCCCCATCCTCTGATAAACAGATCTACGAACAAGTGATCAAATTGAAATACTTTTGGTTCATAAGCAGCTAATCTGCAAAGAAATCTCTCCCTTGTTCCTTCCATTGCCTTCACAACATTATTTTCATTTCTATCTAGATTTGTTTGCTTGTTAGTCTGTGACCTCCCCCTAAGGATATAACTGCAGATGGATGAATTATTTTATTTTATTAAATATTATTCTTGGCTTTTTGGAGATGTTTTTTGTTTTGCTTTAATGATTATTCCTCCTGGTGTTATTTCAGTTTTCAATTACAACTTGAGTGTGTATGTGTCTGGTACACTACCATTTTGTAAATGGATGTATGCACTTATTGTTAATTGATTCCCCAAATAAACCCAAATGCTTGCATGGAAATAATGTATTATATTTCTTACATGCCACTGAGCTGGATGCCTTCCAGTTTGGCATCTACTGCTGCTCTGGGGGTGGGCATCTTTCTCTCCCTCCCGTTTCCCCTGGAGTGAACAGGGATGCCCATGTCAATTTTCTCTTCACACCTCATAGCACTGGCTGATGTTTCTGAATAAAGGTGGCCAAAGTTGCACTTCTAAGTGTGTATTTAGCCATCTAGATAAATGATTGTTTTTTTTTTAAAAAAAAACACTGAACTATCAGCAGCCCGCATAGTCTTCAGTAAGGGTTTTCTTCCCTAAACTCAGGCCATTATGAAGGATATTTTTCAAAAGCAGCCCTCGTTGGCCTATATCTGCTCCCACCAAAAACAATGTCTGCTTGAGAGTTATCTCAGAAATGAGAATTAATCCACAACTGGTCCTTTAGCCATTTTTTGCAGCCCCATATTTTTTCAGGCTTTAGTTAGAAAACACAGCTGAAGTCCCTGATGGTGGGAGTGTGTACTTGAGCAGGTTTCTGCAGGTCATCTAGTTCCCCTTTATGCCGAAGAAGAAAGATAATCCCCTTTCAACTGTGATTCATCCCACATATTACAGACATCTATCTTAGGAAAAGATGAATCATTTCCTGGAGGTGCTTCTCTCTCTCTCTCTCTCTCTCACTCGCTCTCCATTTAGGAAACCTAGAAAAAAAGCTTAAGCAAGACTATAAATTGTAGATAGCTAAAATGGGGGAGATGAATCCCATTCTGCACCGAGAATCAATGACTGCTGATTCATTGAATTCTAACTTTTAAATGCTGTCAGCATTTCTGTGTTGTCAGCAAAACTCTTTTTGTTTGAGATTTTCTACTGGTAACTAATTACAGCCATTTTTAACACAGATCCAAAAAAACCATTAAACTGGCCCACTGTGCTGGTAGCCGTATGGACATCTGTGATGGGATTCAGTTGCTCAATCACAGCTACCTTCGTGTTTTAAACACTGAGGGGTTTCACGTCTGGTCTCCAGATGCCAAAATGAGCCAAGTCGCCCATAAGGCTGGCTTCATGTCTGCCAGCCCCAAGAGGATAACTCAAATACAAGCCTATAGTTGGATCAAGCCCCTGGTAAAAAGCCTTCAAAGAAAAGGAAGCAGAAGCTGGAGAGGTGGCAGGTCCTTCCCCAGGCCGGATAGCTCATGGGTGCTTCAGCCCTGCTTCTGCTTTGTGTTGTTACCTCCCACCCTGGTCAGCGTTGGTCCTCAGGGATTTGCCTTCTGATGGCCATTTGGTAAAATAAGATTATATTTACTCCTTACAGATTGAAAAGCTAAGTTAATTTTGCTAGGAATACTCATCCACACTAATATTAACCAGCGGGAAGAGTAGTGCGAAACAAAGCAAACCATCCAAGTCATGTTTGGGGCTCACCTGAGCTGAAGAAACCTGAGCTTGCTCCCACCATGGGGTACGTCTCATCTGCACAGCTCCTGCCATCATGCAAAGGCAGCAGCTGAGGTCCTGGAAGCAGAGTCATGCAGTGGCCTGGGCTGAGAAGCCTGCTAATTAGCCTGGCCTTTCAGCGGAATTAATTACCGCTAAGCTGATACAGCACAAATGCTTTTGGCTGCGTTACTAGCTTGGTTGGGACTTCTGCATGGCGTTGTACTGTGTATTGCGGTCAAGGCTGGAGTCAGCAAGGAAAATGTTTTGATCGTGATTGCATAATTTTGTGTGTTGACAACAGTGGCTAAACAACTGGAAGTGGGTATGAAAAGCACATGTAACAGCTTGCTGAAAATAAACTACACATCTCTGTGAAACTCTTCCTGGTTTAGCATGCGTGATTGTACTCTGTGGAGTATAACAATGTCCCCTAAACACCTGAGAATCTAGAATGGTTTATAAGCTGGTCGGCCTTCATAACAAAGTACAGCACACCATCCAAAGATTATTGAGCCTTAATGCAAAATCAAAGAGTATCTTTAAGATACCTCATTATTACCTGGCTATCTGCCAAAGTTCAAGCCATGATCTTGTCTCGATCCAGCTAAGCATAGGAATGTTTTAGAATTGGAGACACATGAACACTAAAAAACCACAGGATCCTACAAGAAGCTGACAAAGGCGGTAATGTATTTTACTCCGGTACTGATCATTCCTCAGCCACAAAATGCAATACAAAAATGTTAATCATTCTGGTGTTGTTCAGTGTGTCTAAATTTTCTGACGTGATCATCTGGAGTGGAGCTGGTGCCCTTCTGAATGATACTTTCTCTAGAGGTGGGACAGGAGAAAAGGATGGCTGCATCAGAAAAGCCCAGCTATCCATTTAATTTCCAATCTTATCTCCAAAAGAAAGTTAGAAGAAATCATTCCTGAAAGTTGCAGCTAAGAGTTTAACACCTCCCAACATGAGAGATCTCTTCCTAGTTCCCATGCATGTATGTTATCGACACTAATTATATCACATGGGGTGACAAACTTAATTTGAGTTGTTTTTTTTTTGCTAGAACTCTTCCTTATTTAGTGTCTGTCATGCATTGAAAGGTCAGCGTTTGGACTTGATGGTCTTAAAGGTTTCTTCCAACCAAAACAATTCTGTGATTCTATAAGGTCAATCAAAAACCAAGATGTAATTACAAAACCCTCCCCGTGGCTATTTTTGCAGTGAGGGTACTCATGTGCTCAGGTGACTTGAATTCACCATTATAGTCCCGCAGGTGGGTGAGTCTAGTATTTTGCAGTGATTTTGAGGTTTCCTGGCCATATCCATACAGTCAGTTTTCTGGTCATATCCATACTCCTGACTGTCATCAACCAGGTCCAACATACCAAAAGAGCCCCTGCTCTAAAGCCAGCTCATGTCCCACCAGTGCCGGTAGGATGATGCATAACTGTCTGCAGGGACTGGCAGCTAATCTTCAGGGGAAAGCTTAAGAAATCTCCCAGGATTTATTCTAATGTTCCACATCTGACACCAAAATAAGTAACCTGGTGCAAAACCACAGTGATATAGAGATCTATCTAGTTTCTTAGTTGGCAAACATAAGTATTTGCTACATGCCAGTTTGAGGAGCATTTTTGTAGTCAGGCTTTGTGCACCGTTTTCCTTTTGAATACTAGTAAAGGTCACATTGGTCTTGGCTACTCATTTATTTCCTTTCTCTCATTGAATTTTTGACAATAACAGGCGTTCATCCAAAGCTCTGGGCTCCTCTACATTGCATTAAAATTCACAATGTCATTTGCTTTCAGTAAATATATTCAAATGGGCTGCCTTCAAAACCATAAATGACTCACCATACAATCAATCATAATTGCAGGACTTTGAATTTCTCCTCTACACGTTCTCTAATGCCCAGAAGGAACACATGATGTAACTCTAACCAAAAACTGGTTGGGGAAAAGAAATTATGTGTGATCATTTTTATTCTCTAAGGAAAACTTGGTAAGTTAAATACAGAACCAGTTTTGTCTGGAAAGTGAGACAGATACATGTAAATTTTATGTTATCACTCAGAGCTCTGAGAGTTACTGCACTTAAGAAAACTTATCTCTCTAATCAATTATTAAGTTTCAAAATGGAACATGTGCTTCTCTCTTCCTAATTTCCCATAAACCTCCCCCACGATATTAAACATACATATTCACATGCTAAAAGTCTGCTTGTTAAAACACTACCTGGTCAAAGCTTCCAATCAGACAGAAATGGTCAAGGCATCCTCTTATAAGATATAAAGAGTTACACCAAGGAAACGAAGTAAAAGAAATGGCTAACTAGAAGTTATCCAAAAGACTTTTTAATTGTAATCCCATTTTCCTCACAATGCTGTGCAGTAAAAAAAAAAAAAAAGACAAAACTAAAAGAAAAAGATTAGCAATCTGATTAGTCCTGATAGATAACAGTGAATCTACTGCCTTCCCTCTGTGCTCTTGGTAAGGTCAGGCATAGGTTTATCACTAAATCATGGATACGAGAGGTAAAAGACATCTATTAGGAAATCCTGGTTTCTCTTTTATAACTGTAGAATTGTTCCCTCCAACATACTTTCTGAGACTCTGTCCGGTCAAGCATTTAATGTCTCAAAACAGCAAGGCTCCAGTCGCTTCCCTTGAGAGACGATTTTATTACCTAATAGATCTCAGTGTGAGGGACTGAGTTCCAAACTAAATTTTACTTTTCATGTTGCTAGAGAGTTACTCTGTCTCGGGAATGACTGCCTTAAACCCTTTGCCCTTTATCTTGTGATAAATCTGCCCTGTGTTCATACACCTTTGAACCAAGTGTTCGGCTCCCGGTTTACTGACTTTGCCACTTGAGTCCACACACTCATCCTCAAGGCTGATTTAAGTTACTATCAACTTTATTTAACCTACTGGTGCTTGATGGGTAAGTTCCATGGAATGGTTAAGTTCCCAATAGTCAACACTGTTCTACAGTAGAGCTTATAAGAAATCAGCAACAAATATTGTTAAAGATGAAGAAATATGGGAAGATTGTATCTGTAGATCCCAGCTGTAGATGTTCCTGAGAATAACATAAACAAGTGCAATCCATATCAACTTTCCCTCTGTCTTTTTCATACATTACTTGTCTTCTTTGGATCTCATCCAAAGACCTCTGAACTAAATGGAAAACTTTCACTGACTTCACTAAGCTTTGGGTCAACCCCTAAAGGGCAGCAATTGAGCCTTCCCAAAGTGTGTGGACATGATTCAGAGAGATACTTAAGCACACAACTGCCTTCAGTATTGGAGTTATCTCAGGGCCTTCGGTGAGATTTTTCACACACTAAATAAGAATGTGCTTAACCACCCTGCTGATTCTTCATGTTTAATACAGAGGGGGCCCTACAGAATGCCAAGCAGCATATTTTTAATACTATGGATTTCATCTATATCAGATGTGTTAAAGATAAATTTTATATGACAATAATTCAAAACACAAACCAATTACTCTGCTGGTATGGTCTCGTGTATTTACACTGCTCAAAAATCTGTCCCTTGACTTTGTAACACCTTGCTAATATGTGTTTCTTTCACTAACCTGTCTCAGAACATCATACAAAAGCAAAACCAAACAGAAATATAAACTTCATAACCCATGATATATGTGGAGTAAATCCAGCGAAAATATTTTTGATAGAACAATTTTATGTTTAAAATGAAGGCTTATTGAAACTGGAATATTTTGTAGGAACATGACTATTTCAATGACATTTTCTATGGGAAAAAGGTCTCAGCAAATTGCTTTGATTTTCATATTTGTGCCACTAATGTAGAAATGATTTGTTTTGACAAAAGAAAAAATGCATTTTTGAGTTTATGATATTGTTTTGTTTTGACTTATAGCAACTACTGATTTCATCATGTGGTATAATATAGTGTACTATATTAAATATTTCATTACAGTGCTTTTCAACATTATAACAATGAGGCATTTCTACTTTTCCAAAATAGTACATCAACATTCGCCCATAAGAATTTTCAACATTTCTGTTCTCCAAAAGTTTCTTTTTAAATGTTTCAAATTTTTCCTCCAGTTTAGCCTGCAAACATGATTTCAGCATGTTCACAGCACTCACAAAGGTTTGAATTTCTGGACACTTGTAGCACCAACTCAATATGTATATATATTTACTGGTCAAAACAGCCACAGATAAAGCCAATTACAGATAAAGTTGTGTACATTAGGTCCAGATTCTCAGCTATGTCCAGTTGCAATCTGACCCAAAGCCTTCCTTTGCCATGCATATCTTCCTGACTCTGTATTTGCAATTTCAATCATGAATTAAACTTTTATGAAAACTAGATGAATTTTAGAAAGAACATGCTAAGTCAGCAAGATTACATTTTACATATAGATTTGAATAATCATAGTAAGCTACAGGCAGAGGAGAATCCAGCTGCCTGGAGCTCCTGGCTGGAGACCAGCTGCTCCGCATCCTGCATCGATTGCTCACCCCAAAACCTGGTGGCTGAAGCACCGAAGTCATTAGAAATCCTGCTCCGGGATTCCACATTGTAGTGCATGGTAGTGAGCCACACATGGCCACGTTTTGTTTATGACAGATGGCTCTTCCCAAAAATATGATGTGCGAGATTGCGCTGACTTGGACAGTTCTGCATAAACTGTGGGGGATTGACAGGGTGTAATATACTTTTTTCTGTTTACTTAAAGTCTAGAAGAGAATGGGCCAAACCCAGCGAAGAACAGCCTGTTTCAAAGATATTACGGCTGGAAAATGTTGTTTCTCACAGAGATCATCTCTCTATAATAAGCTTCAGGGTGATCCTGTATGGTGGGGGAAAAACTATGCAGATTGGGAAAAGAGTCAATCACATGATTTTCATTTGTGTGTTATCACGGAAATGTCTGTGAGAGGAAAAGGGAACTTCTGCTCGTCTCCACAGCTCAGCACAAAGCCAGCCTAGCTGGAAACAAGCTACCTTGTGGCCTAGAAACTACTCCTGGGAGCCATGTGAAATTCAAATGTAAGAAGAAGAATTCGTCAGTGATGAACAGGCACCCTTGGAGAAGCTAAGTTGATGGACAATTTGCAAAAGTCAGCTGGGAATTGGACCAAACAAAACACACACGCAACCTTGCTTGAATGACAGCTTGGAAGAGCCATGCTGAATTTCCCAGCAAGCTGGGAAGATGTAGCTCAAACATGAGATTTGCTCTACCTTTGTTTTTTTTTTCTAAACTTTGTTGAATGTTTGCTAAATGGAGAATGCATGAGTAATATGGGTTTAACCAAAACTCTTTTCCTAAAGCCTGAGGATTGTAATTCATCATGAGATATTGTGGATATTCTTATGGCCCTCTATCAGTATAGATTAGTACAGGTCTGGCAAGGTTAATGTGGCTGAACTGATTTGTGCCAGCCGAAGATCAAGTTCTGTTCTAAAAGTTTTACTGAAAAAGGAGAAATTAATTGTTTTGTCCCAGATTTTTCCAGATGTTCTGGACTGGAACTTGCTACTGAAATGGGATCTCTCATCCCCTTTGGCTTTTCAGATTACACAGCAGACAGAGAGACAGACAGAGCACAGAGGGCATTTTGGTTGTGGCTTCTATTTTTGTCACTTCCCCTGGACTGTGTAAACCTCCCATGACTAAAATGTCTTTCTTTGGCACGGGGGAATCACTTCTATTGGGATGATATAACTAGACTTGCGTGGGAAGCATTTTTTCCCTACACTAAGAAACTGATATTAAAAAACCCCACTCATTATATTCCAAGTTGAGATCTTTGGAAAAGTTCATGGGAATAGGAGAGACCTGTCCTAAAACCAGCCGGTTACCGCACTCTTAGGTTAAAATATGGGACTTCACAGCATTTCACAGCCCACAGTTTTAGGTGCTTGGGAGGAGCCTGCTTTTCTGTAGCTGTCCCATTGGTTGGAAACCCCTTTCGAGAAAAAAAAATTAAACCATATGTGCTTCTCTGAACAATTTTGTTTCTATCAAATTAACAGTTGTTGATGACAAAACGTTTTGTTCCAAAAATTCCTCTGATGATAAGAATTCACTAAGTAAAGTTTGCCTAACCTTTTTGGAGCCCGTGACTGAAAAGCCATGGCTTTAAAGCAGCTGAAATCTGCCTGCTTAAAGAGCACTATGCCTTTCCCTCTGCAATTAGTATGCCTGAGCTCTGCATGGAAAAGCACTTCCAAATTTCCTTGCTGGTCTCACCAGGTTTTTCTCGCAGACTGTGTAATCCCATGATTACATGGTGATGTTGATGCAACGTGACATGGTATGTCAGTGGAGTTTCTAACAACTTATTTTGTAGCAGTGAAGGCAAAACACAGTAGCTTGCATGCCTAAATTGAAGGAGAATTAAGTAAATGAAGGAAATCTGATAATCTGTATTGAAGTCTGCTCACAGGTAAATGGCAGCCTTTCCTGGAACTTTCAACTAGGGCCATTATGCACAAAATGCTTGAAAATCTGCCAGTCTACTCAATAGATATTTCTGCCTGTCCATTCAGTAGATATCTGTATTTAGCAATATTTCAGGAAGAGGCTTGATTGGTTGATGAAATGTCCTCCAGTATCAACCTTGTGTAGGGGCTCACAGATCAAATCCTTAAGCTGGTTATGAGAAACCCTTGGTCATTTCCTCAGCTTGGGCTCAGAGTCCTGTTGGCCTTTTCGTGCACCTCTTAGAAGCAATTGCCTTTTGATCACAAATGGTAGGAGTGGGTATGATGGTCTCACAGATGCTATTTAGGTCTCTGCTGTTACAATCTCTCCTCAAAAAGGAAAATATGGCCCCTCCCACTTGAAATTTCAAAACTTTGCTAAAGATTTTACCCTTCAGTCAAGAAAATACTTGTTTCTCTCTTTATATGGGAATACAATTTAGCCAGAATCCTATTAGGAAAATAAAAAGCACACCTCTATTCTGCCCTGGTGAGGCCACATCTGGAGTACTGCTCCAGTTCTGGGCTCCCCAGTTCAAGAAAGACAACGAACTACCAGAGAGAGTCCAGCAGGGGGCTACCAAGATGATCAAGGGACTGGAGCATCTCCCTGATGAGGAAAGGCTGAGAGCCCTGGGGCTGTTCAGCCTGGAGAAGAGAAGACTTAGAGGGGAGCTCATAAATGCTTATCAATATTTAAAAGGTGGGGGTCAAGAGGGTAATGCCAGGCTCTTTTCGGTGTTCCCTTCGACAGGACAAGGGGCAACGGGAACAAGCTAGAACACAGAAAATTCTGTCCGAACATAAGGAAAAAATTCTTTCCTTTGAAGGTGCCAGAGCACTGGCACAGGCTGCCCAGAAGGGCTGTGGAGTCTCCTTCGCTGGAGATATTCAAAACCCACTGGATGCGTTCCTGTGCAACCTGCTCTGGGTGACCCTGCTTTGGCAGGGAGTTGGACTAGATGATCTCAAGAGGTCCTTCCAGCCCCTACCATTCTCTGATTCTGTGATTGCATAAGAATAACACCCTCCCCAACCTTTCTAAGAGAATCGTTAAATTGGTACAAGGCACAACAAAAGATCAGAGAATATTTTGAATGTTGTACAACTTTGTCGATCCACAGAAAAACATCTCTGAATGCTAGCTTACTGCAGAAGGAGTGCTGAATCCAGATGTGAAGAATGGCTTTTGTGAAATGTCAGCTGGTAATAACACAGTGCAGTGTATCAGGGAGCACTGGAAAAGAGGTAAAAACCTACTGAGGTAGAGTAGCACAGATTCAGTTGTGCAAAATTTATCATGAGTACCTAAAATCCTTAAACAGGCTTCATTTTAAACTCCTTTGCAAAAAATATAAGGCAGGTCTACTCAAACTACAGGGTTTTGATCCAGATCATGCGGGTTTTTTTGGGAGTAGGCTTCTTGCTGTTCTCTCAAGAAGCACTGGTGATGTGGTATGTTGGCTCCATGTCATGAAGACATATGGAAGAATTGGCATGAGTGGCATGCTCTTACACCTCCCAGAGGTGAAATGCTTCCCACTGAGTGGATACTTTGATAACCGAAGACCTCTCATTGCAAAAGCCATTTGAACATCTCCAACTACGAAATCATGATGGTTATTTTTCACCTATTTCCTAAAAGTGCTCCACTGCAAACAGATATACAAGACAATACTTAAGAGTCAGTATTTGGCTCTTGTAGGTGTGAATTATCTTAAGTGTGGTTACCCAAACTTATTTTTCTAAGGTCATTCAAATAAGTGGCAATAAAATCTCCAAATTTATCTAAACTTCTTTAAAAAATTCAGAAAGAATTAATCTACGAGGAAACGACATCCTGATTTAGAACACTCAAAATGAAATGTAGCAGTCTGAGCTGTGATTTTTAGAAGTGTTAAATGTGTGTATGATTTTCAGATAAAATCAAGAGGAACAGGAGGGTGTTTAGCCACAGTTTCACACCTTCATCTCTAGTGAATGCTCACTTTGCTGGTCTAGTCTACATTGGTCTTGAAAGACAGCTGCTTCTCTCTGATGGTTCTTTGAAGTGGAAAGTGACGCATGCTTCAGTCTTCACCCTGCACTGGCCAGAGGAACCCGACTCACCTTCAAGTTGTAATGGCCAAAGAACACACTGCAAGTGAGAGGTGCTGCCATAAATGTCTGCATGTGTGCCCTTTTGCTGAAAGTTAAAATGTCTCCTCACTTCCAGCACAGGCTCAGTGCATACATCTGGGTGAGTTAGCCTACCTCAGGTGAGGCCAAGGTGATCATCTACTGCAGTCATTTACAACATATCCCTGTACTGAAGGCACAGCCAGCTCTGTAGCTCCCAGCTCCTTTTATAGCTAGTACATGTAACACTTGTAAGGCA
This sequence comes from Dromas ardeola, assembly GCA_013398915.1. Taxonomy (NCBI): domain Eukaryota; kingdom Metazoa; phylum Chordata; class Aves; order Charadriiformes; family Dromadidae; genus Dromas; species Dromas ardeola. The sequence continues at coordinate 112,993 of VYZM01000312.1, read as the reverse complement.
GAATTCAACTGACCTGCTTTAGGTGCCTACTGCAGATAAGATGAATCATGTCCCAGAAGTGTTATTGCTTTCCAACACCTTTTTTGGGAGTCTAGAGAACTAGCTCAGATGTAGGCATCTATATCGCTGATGTCTAAAGTTAGGCAGGATTAGTCCATCCCAATGGAATTTAAGATACGACCCAGTGAGTCTGAGCCCACACTGCCCTTGGCCACATGATTGTTAGATAAAAATAACAGTATACTAGTGCAGTGGTCAAAGGCAATGCAGACAAACAGACTCAGACTCAGCTCAGCTATTAACATAGCGAATCAACCTGTGGGACTAGCTGACTCTTTCCAGACAGCTCATAATGCATCCAGGAACCCTGAAGGCTTCATTATCAAATTAGTGAAAGATTTGACATCTCAAGATGCTCCTGAGAAGGACTGTCTTTGTTGGCCACCAGACTGCTAATCCACAAAATCTGGTGAATAACTGGCTTGATATACTATTAGTATGTTTTATTAACTTGCCAAGGGTTATTATTAGCTTAACAATAACAATTAGAGATGGATAAACATGATGTAGTCAAATTTGGAATTTGTCCTACAGCTTCTGCAACGTCCCTGTCTTAAGGACGGCCTTAAGAAGACTGTGAAAAGCCATCCCCCTATTTTTATAAGAAGTGTGGGTTTTCTTTTCCCAGAAAGTTAGTGATATTCACCTTGAATTATCTCAGAGAGAAGCAGGACATTGGTTATTAAGCAAGACATGTTAATACCTACATGAATAGTGACCACTCCTATATGGGGGATGTTGTTGCATATACAAATCCAGTAAGAAAGATAAACAAAGACAGAGAAAGTATCCAGCTGTCATGAAGACCTTCCTAAGGAAGATGGACCACAGCCAAAGAAGAGCTCTATCTCTGTTATAAGTTTGATTTTTCCCTTTATTTTGCTGGAGCTGGCGTGTGACATACATTCATCTTTATCTTCATTTCCCTACAAATGTCTTCTTGTCTCTTCGGCTATGAATTGTTATTTTCTGTTGCAATCAGATGTCACCACCTTCAAATGTATCTCCGAAGAAATTTTTTTTATTCATAATAAAAGAGAGTGATAGAGGGAGAAAGTGAGGAGATTTTCAAAAAGATATAAAGAAGTTAGTGATATGATTGTAGAGTCTTGAACCTAAAAAGGGAATACAATATCCACTGAGTAATGTGATGTTTCTCTGTTGCTGAAATGACTTTTCACCAATGTAGTAATTTCAGCTGGTTTCAGTCAGGGACTGAGGAAGTGTATGCTCAAGTTACCCCAGAAGGTCTCTTTCTGCAGTACATTTAAGCTCAGTCTTGCCTTACTTGAACGCTCATCCCCCTGCATGCTGCACAGTAGGCGGCGAAGAGCCTGCCCTGAAAGGGTAAAAGCTTTTCACTCCTCTCTTTCTTGTCACTTAGATGGAACTGATCTGAAATAAGGTGTCTCCAGGTAAATGCCTGCAGATCCCTGGGGAAAGGAGATCACCACACTCAGACCACTCCTGAGCTGGCTGTTGGGACAATGGGGACCAGGAACAGATGTTGATGCTGTTTTGTGAGTTTGGCTCTTTGTTTTCTGGGCTTGTGGTAGAGCCATCTGAAAACAGAGTTTGGCTGAAACAGCGTCTTTGGGGGATTTCTCTGTTTTGTTGAGGAAAAGTGAGCAGCTTTTTTTTGTTTATAGCTCTGCTACTTTTATTTTGTGTTTTCTGCTCTTCTGGCCAAACTGAAGAGTTAATTCTTTGTCCAGCCCAAGTGATATCCACAGAATGGAGAAAAGGAAGATAAATGAAAAGGTGAATAAAAGAGAGAGAAAGAATTGTGCTCCTAGAGGAGAAGTTTCCGTGGAGAGTCTCATGACGTGTTTATGCTGATGGATACAGACAGCCTGAAGCTTCCTTTTTGAGCAGCCCCAGACCTTAAAGGTGGTTTGGTTTAGAAAAGTGCTTGCTTGGGTCTGGGGGCCATCCAGTCGCACTAGGCCACAGCTAAGCTCGAGCCATCAAACCTATTTTAAATGCATCTGAAATTCCAGTTAAATGGGGAGACGGCATTAGGGCCTTCTCTGGGGTCTTGATTCTCCTGGCTCGGGTGGTCATAGGTTCCCTTTTCTGTGTGTGCTCAAGGGCAAAATATCCCTTTGTGTTCTGGTTGCAGAGGAGGATGATTTATCTGAAATCATGGCAAAGTCACAAACATTCTTATCATCTGAGGGTTTCCCTAAAATCTTTCGAGATAGATTTTGGGGAAAAATAAAACTATATTTCAGTGAGGAGTAGCCATTTAAATCTCACTCTTTTCCTGCATCTTGAGCATCAGCTTCACAGAAAAACAGATCCCAGGTAAATTTTAACCAAATCACACCCTTGAATGCTGTCTTTTTGAATGCAACTCAAAAATATGACAGTCAATACCGGAGACTTTACACTTGAGACGCTGTCTTCATTTGACACTGCCTTCGTTCGACGGATGTTTGGCCTATTGGAGAGAACAGAGCTACCGGTCTTGTTAGATTAACAACCAGCTTTAATGCATGGCCAAGCTGACATGTAGCATGGCAGTCATTCCATGCCTCTGTACTTACTACATGACCCTCACAATAAAAACTGCTAACAGCCGAGAGCAACTAAAAAAGAAATAACATTGAAATGGGAGAGCTGAGACAGTGGCATGGGATTTTACCACCGTTTTTCTAATGAGTCTTCCTCAAACTAGTTGCCATCTGCTATTCAGCAGGTCTGAAACCTGCTGACTCAGAATCCAAATTGTGGAAAGGCTTAAAACCCATGGAAGGGCTGGAAAATCAGTCTGAATTTGGTTCTTTTGTTCTCCTTTTTTTTTTTAGCCCCCCAGGGCCCTTGACTGCCTGCAGTGAAAATAAGTTACTCTGCTCCTAGGAGACTAGTTAGAAGCAAACCAAGAATAAATGTGTGGTTGTGTGTTGATGTGCGCTATGGGCTGCACTTTACAATCCTGTGGACAGTGTGTATCATGGAGCAAGGACTCCCTCCTGATGAGGGCAACAAAGCTTGGAAAAAACACCTAAAATAATTTTCCTCCTCCATGCTACGCACCCTTTGTCTACAATAAGAACTGAGGTTCTTGTCCTGGTTTCAGTGCTCTGCCTCTTACTGGGAACCATCATAATCCTGTTAACTGTCAATGCAGTTCAAATAAAACACTCACTGACCCAGGCTTTACTTTGCACAGACACCTATAAACTCCTCCTAGAGTGCAAAAATCCCCAGGAAACCTGTAATGACTGACAATTTAGTAATCTGGTCTTTTTGCTCTTCTGAGAGATGGCCTCTCCAGCCGCATACGTGTGGGCCCTGGTTCAGCACTGAGTCGGGTGGAAGCGATCCAGCAACTGAATCACCAGCACCAGCATCTGCCATCTACCTACTCATGAAGTTTATCCAGGCTTAGCTGGGGAGGTCTGCCGGTTACCTCCCCCAGGATGGCAGATCTGTCAGAGCGCTCTTAAGAGATCATCCCCTCACCCCCAGGAAAATAACTTTCAAGACTAAAATACTGGAATAACGGTTGAAACCCTCGATATGCTCCAGAAGCAATAGTTTCCTTTTCAGTTCTCATGCACTGTTGAGAATTAAGCCCTTTAAGCTCCCGTTTGTTTGTTAAATGCAGGATGGACTATTATATTCTTCTCTGGAGGCGCTTTTACTTAGAGTTACAGATTGTGGAGAGATACTGTACTACAAACCAACTGTGAAAGCTTATTGTCCCTATCTCCCAGCAATAAATGAATTCCATAAATTGCAATTAATGATGCAATTGGGGAGTCTAGTTAAATGAGTGGCAGTCCTCCAAATATGTTGGCTTTTACTTTAAGAAAGGGCAGAGGTGTTCTATATTTTGGCAGTGCTTGTCTGCCTTCTTGTGCCAAGAAAGGCCCACTGAAACTGGAGAGACATTGCCTACCAGAAATCTGTAATGGCTTAGCATGGCAAACTATCGTATATTTTACAAGAGCTCTGCTCAATATCCATTAAATTAGGCCTGAGAGACAGGGGTAGTGTTAGTCATAAAGAGTTAGCACAATCCTAAATTGTGCCTGTACTGGGTGCAAATTTAAATTTAAAACTGCTGCTAATTTGCTATACACGGCTTATCTTTTCAGAATTCGAAGTTGAGTTGGTGTAAGAAATAAGGGCAATTTTCTGTTCCACAGTTCACAACAAGTTTATTGTCATAAAGGGAGTCTAGGACAGCCTGCCTTTCACTCCTCATTTAACATTTCCTCATGCAGGTTATGTGACAATGAAAGCCCCACATGACTTATTATGCCAAAAAGTCATGGCAAAAGCCTCCCAAATCCTTATTAAATTGGCAGTGTCTCAGACCTGTAGCTCTCCTAGGTGAGCAAAAAATATTTTCAAAACATGAAAGAGATGTCATCAGTTTAACCAAGTCTGCCTGAGTTTGTTTAGAGTCTGAAATAGTAGCTCTGTGCTGCTTTCTTGAGTGTTCATTTCAATAAATGTCATCAGATTTGCACTGAAAAGTCAAAAGTTGGTGAAGACAGGACACATATGTTACATTAAAATATCTAAAAACTACTCAGAATTTCCTTGTTTCTAATGGTGATGTCAGGAGATGGCAGTTTCAGAGTTGAAATGGAAAAAATTGGCTATAAATGTCTAGGAAATTTCACATAAATAATTCTGATTTCACGTGAAAAGCTGTATCTATTTTCCCAGGTAAGCTATTTCTGAAGAATACAAGAAAAGACAGATGGTGTAAGCAAAGAAGAACTTGTTTAAAAAAATAAGTGAAATCCACTAATGCACGTGTGTGTATGTTATTAGTCCTGAAAAATGCCTTTTACCCCCAAGAATCTAAATTCATTTACAAAAAAATGAAGATGTCCAAGCAGATCATAGAATCATAGAATCAGAATCATAGAATCATAGAATCATAGAATGTGTTGGGTTGGAAGGGACCTTTAAAGGTCATCTAGTCCAACCCCCCTGCAGTAAGTAGGGACATCTTCAACTAGATCAGGTTGCTCAGAGCCTCTTCAAGCCTGGCCTTGAATGTCTCCAGGGATGGGGCCTCCACCACCTCTCCGGGCAACCTGGGCCAGTGTCTGACCACCCTCATTGTAAAAAACTTCTTCCTAATGTCTCATCTAGTCCTACTCTGCTCTAGTTTAAAACCATTGTCCCTTGTCCTATCGCTAAATGCCCTTGCAAACAGCCCCTCCCCACCTTTCCTGTAGGCCCCCTTCAGGGACTGGAAGGCCTCTATTAGGTCTCCCCGGAGCCTTCTCTTCTCTAGGCTGAACAACCCCAACTCTCTCAGCCTGTCTTCATAGGAGTGGGGTTCCAGCCCTTGGATCATCTTCGTGGCCCTCCTCTGGCCCCGCTCCAACAGGTACATGTCCTTCTGGTGCTGAGGGCACAAGAAGGACATGGGTCGGATCCTTATGTATCCAACCCAGACCACATTTTTCCAACTCCAAGAACGAAAAATAGCAATATTTTTCTGGAAATGTACAAATCTGGACTCGCCGCCCTTCCCCCCTTCCCCGCTTTACCTGTATTTCACCAAAATCAAAACCACCTTGTTGCTGTGCCCACTGTGAATAAAGTCAGGGAGCTACTTGTTACACACAGGGTCTATCCATCCAAGCTGTGCAACCAAACTCTTTACCAGAATGCTTTTTCAGGTCAGGGTTTTGGTGGGGGGTTTGTGGTGTTTGGACTGGTGCTCAACAAGTCAGAAATGTCAGCCTGAATTTGGAAAATACCTCACCTGCTCAAGTTTATAATTCTTCATATATCGCTTTCCAGTTTTGTAACTGAATTTGTTCCCTGGCGGGGTGAGGGCTGTATTGCTCTGCTGGGGCTGTGCACGCTCGCTGCAGGTGAGGACCTGACTCCTTCCAACAGCTGCTGCCATTATGTACTCAAATATCACGGCAGCCTTTACGCTGCTTTGTTTGCACATTTTTGGTATTAAACTATAAAAAAAACCCCACCCAGCTGTGTTTGTCTTTCTATTTTTTTTTAATGTTTCCTTTCCTGCAGTTTTCTCCTCGAAGTATTTGCCACCTCTTCTTTTTTTCCCGTGGATGTATCCTTCTGTTTCATTTATGTGTACAGAACAGTTCTGCTTTCTCTTGAACTTTTTTCCTCTCCTCTCCTCTCCTCTCCTCTCCTCTCCTCTCCTCTCCTCTCCTCTCCTCTCCTCTCCTCTCCTCTCCTCTCCTCTCCTCTCCTCTCCTCTCCTCTCCTCTCCTCTCCTCTCCTCTCCTCTCCTCCTGCTTTTTCTGCCCTTTCCTCCTCTCCCCCCTCCTTTTTCTGCTCACCAGCCTGTGACCATCACCAAGCCTGTCACCACCACCCATGCACAGGATGCTCCACGGAAATAGGCACAGAGGACTACAGGAGCAGCGACAGGTCTTGGGGAAGACTTGCTGGCCAGTATCCAACCTCCAGGTGAACCGTGAACTTGCTGTAAAAAATACTTCCCACCTACAAGCTCCTGCAGGAGGATGCTCACGGCTGGTTGGCTTTTGTAACATGGGTGTATCGTGTTTGCTGTATGGGCAAAGCTCCTCAGAAGGCCCATGAGTGGTCCCAGCGGTCCCAGCTACAGTCCAAGGCTTGCTTCCTTAGTGTTATGTCCGTGGGGACAAGTCGGTGTCGACCATGCCTGGCGGGGGAGTTGCTGAAGTCCACAGAGAGGTTTCCGATTTGAGGGTGGGGGAAGGAAAGCATCAGGTAAGCTGAGAAAAGGGGTGGGGAGGATGGTGAGCTGAGCCTCCAGCACAGTATTTCTTTGCTTTCTTTCTCAATATGCCTGGCCGTGGCTAAATGAGAAGCACAGGAAAAAGTGTGTTTCAGATGTGGGCCACATGAGGGCTGAGCTCAGGAGTTGGGCTTCCTTTTATTTATTGGGTTGTGTGTGTGTGCAGAGCTGGAATCGCTGCTACAGGCTGCGTGGAGCCAGCTCACGGAGAATACCCAGCTTGGGGTGAGACTGTAGTTTATGTCTTCCTTTTGCAGTCCACTTTCATTGATTGTTCCTGAATTGAAGCGTTTTCCAAGTGAAAATGGGCCCCTGGCTGCCTGAAAAACTTGGCTGGGCTGGGGAGGAATGTGGAGGGAAGAAGCAGTATCTTTTGATGTTTTTCTTGCAGTACTTCTCAAATGGCTAAATTTCAACCAATTGTCTCCTTCTCGGACTGCTGGCCACTGTTCCCAGTAGAAGTGTGGAAGTGGGCAGGGTTTTTTTGGGCTACAGAGTGCGGACACCTCCCATAGCACAGGATTTATGGAATAGCACAGATCATTCAGAGGAGACAAAGATGTTTTCTTGCAGAAAGAGCAAGGATAGGACTCGGGCTGCCTGCTGCCTGATATGAAAGATAACACAATGGCTAATTGTGCTTTCTGATTCTGCTTTCAGGAACCTGGATAGGCTGACAGGGTAATGAAGGCGGTACTTTTGAGACCTGTGGGTTTCCATTTGTGTGTTTTGCTTCTTTCCTAAATCAGAAATTACTTGCACAGACTAGGAAAACACCAACTAGAAATAGGATACCTTTCTGAAGGATCAGCAAAGGTCTTCTTTAGGCGACTGCAGGAAAACACCTGATTCCTTACATCCAAGGGGTAATTTTTGAACCATACAGGGGCCCTCACAGGTTCAGAAGACAAGTCTGCACTGTGGGCAAAAGTGGGGTGGTACCTTGTGTGGGAATAGTGGGACTGGCTCGACGTTGAAAACATCGTTTCCACCACAGTTTGGTTAACTCCGCATGAATCAACTGCTTAGGGGTTCACCCAGCATTTTTGGCAAAGGCTGAGCTGGCTGTCTGCTCTGCTGCTGTTACTCAAATGAACTAATTTGAAGCAGTGAGTACATTTATATGAACTGCAATTACAGCTCATTTGCAGTGCACTCATGCAAAGAGTTACCTTTGTTGGTCAGGGCTGCATCTTCTGAGATGTTACAGTGACGTGCAGCAGACATAAACTCACTGGGGCGTACCAACTTTGGGCATTGCCAAAATAACACACCACTGAGTCTGAACTGACAGGTTCGGAATATTCCTCTTGCCCAATGTCAAGTCCCTCTACTGAGCAGTGAGAACAAGGATTCTTTAAGGAAAAAATTTTGACATAGAGACAGGAAAATATTTTAGGAGAGGACTGGGGTATTTACACTGAAGAAAGAGGAAAGCACATAACCGAGAGCACCTTGAAAAATTAACTGTCTCAAAAGGTGGATCATATTTTAAGGCACTCTAATATTTCCAAAATTTCGGTATGCGAAATTTGAAGCAGAGTAAACTTGGCATGAAAGAAGCAATACTGACACTGTTTTAGAGCCTGACTTTGCGCATCCAATAGCCTCCAGCATGACACAAAGGGCACAAAAATGCAAAAATAAAATAAAGACTAGATGAGAAATTTATGGCTCAGATGATTAATGAGGGGTGACAAACCCTTCTTTCTTTTTAAAGACATATCAAATTGACAGCAACCAAATCTTATTATCTGAGATAACTAGGACAGTGGGTCGTGCTGGGAGAGAGCTTTCTTCACAGTGGTGCACCTGCTGGGTGGCTGAGTAGAGATTTTCAATAGCCGACACTATCACCCTGACACATTTCCCATGCAATAAATATACTGCAGATTCATAGCCCTGGTTTGTTGAGCTGGATGCAAGAATCACTGGGTGAAATGTATGGTCTGCATTGTGCAGCAGGTCAGACTTAGATGATCTTCTGACCTTAAAACCCTGAATCGTAGCACAGTGATGAACACTTCCCACATGAAAAACGGAGTGCAGAACCAGGAGAAAGACAGCTATGGAGCAGAATGAGATCTGGGAGGCTGTGTGGGAACTCAGGTTGTCTGCTTTTAAAACCCTTTTGCACAAGGAAGGTAAGGTGCAGCAAGACCAGGGGCGGGAGGATTTACAGCCCAGGATCTCCTGCACGCTGCTGCGGTGCAGATGGTTGGTGCATACCAAATGGGCTGCAGCTACCTCTGCTGTCACAGAGCAGAAAGGCCAGAGCCTAGGAAAAGTTGGAGGTGCTTCAAGTACGATTTTTAAGTGCCTAAATCCAAAATCATGATGCTGATTCAGCTGTTATTTAGCCCCACAGGCAGTTACATTTCAAGAGCACCTCAGGTTTTTATGCTTAATTTTTCCAGATGCCTGAAGTTTTTTCTCACTCACAATAAATTTCCAGAAATTGTCAATGACTTTGGTTTTCTCCCCCGAGAGCATAAGCCAATGGGTTTTCTCAGGTTACCTCTAAGGCTGGGGGTTTTGACTTTTGACATTTTTTAAAACACCAGAAGGGAGACCTTTTGTTCATATAACAGCACTCACGCACAAAGGGAATATCCACACCCAACTCTTTCCCTCCATGAGGGTGTCAAATCTCTGTTTCTGACCTCTCAGGAAACTGGTGAAACCACTAGTTTGTAAAGTGGTGTAGGAAAGAATTCAAGATTCATGATCAGAAAGAATGAGTTTGGTTCAGCTCACTTCCAGCAGAGTACGAGAGGAGCTGGACCTGCTGTCAAGGGTAGAAGAAATTAAAGTTTAACATGAAAACCACTAGGAACGGCCGAGCAGAAGTGGAAGATATTGTGTTACTGTTCATACAAACAGTATAGTCGCTCTTGGAAGGCAATAGGTTTGTGTTGGATCTCATCTCTATTCAAGTCACACTAAATGGTCTTTTGTCTTCTAAAACAGATTTTCTTTTGTAAAGCCATAGAAAAATACAGAAAGACACCAAATCAAAGATCCTATTTAAAGTAAGGATCATTAAAATGCAATATTTGCTATTTAAGTTTGGCTGTGACAGTAAGCTGGTATCTATCTTGTCTGCACTAAATACAGTATTTTTTTTTCTGTTGAAGTCCAACAACGGCCTTCTTTTGCAAATAACAACCCACCGGTACAATACGCTAAATCAAAATGTCAGCACCGAGCAACTCTCAAAATTCTTATTTTATGAATGGTTGCTGCTTTCCCAACCTTGATCAGATCCCAGAAATTCCCCCCAGAAGTCAATGGGAATATTTCCTTTAATAATCACGGGTTTTGAATCAAATGCCTCAGAAAAAAGAACTTGCTTGATGAAGTGAAGAATTAAAAAATGCCGTTTCCTCTGGATTTGTGTCTTGTTTTTCTTCCACCCCATTGGGATGACCTCAGCTTTCTGCACTGGTCCTGTCCCCCAGGTGCTGCTGAGGGGATGCAATCCCCATGTGCATCCCCAGTTCCTGCCATTGTGGACACTCTCTGATCCTTCCTCTGGGTCTCAATTAGCAAGAAGCAGCACTTGTGGCTCTTAGAAATGCATATACTGATTAGTGACCAGTGGTCTCATACATAAAAGCCAGCTGGCAGCTAAGACTGAACAGAAAAGCTACTGATTTTCATGAAAAACACTGGAATTTAATATCTTTGAGACCTCTACCCTTCTGTCAAAGTTGATCAGTGGGTTTACAGGTTATTGAAAGAGACTAACAGATGGCTGGACAAGCACAAAGTGTGATCACACAAGCCCTGTTTTCTCAGGCTAAAGACCATGATTAACCTTTGAAAAACAAAATTCAGTGTACCTGGATTAATCTTATCTCTAGCAGTGATTTATAAGCAACTTACAGAATAACATCCAGCATGAGTTATGTACTGGTGATGCACATCTAGAAACTTTTCCAGCATTACAAACTTCTAAACTTCTGTTTTTGATAGCATCCTCCTCCACACAGCAGCAAATTCAAGTCAGCTAAAGAGATAAGCAGCTTATCTATTTTTAAGTTGCTTTTCTTTCGTCTTTCCTGCAGCTACTTCATCAGTTAGAAAGCTCATGGAAAAAGGGCATTCCTAGGAGAGATTCACTAAGTGGGGGAAGGAAAGAGCAAAATGCAAACACAGCTGATCCTTAGTGAATTGAAAGTTCCCCAAATACTGTCACAAATAGATACACGTACTTCGAGTTTTGCTTCCTGGGATTCTTCTTTCCTATTCATCACATGCTAATTATCATACCAGTCAGCCTGCAACATTTGATTTGGCTTTTTCTTTCTGCTTCTTGCTTGTAAATTTATATCAGAGAAGAGGTAGGGAGAAATTATTAATGGAAATGTATCCACAGGTGTCTTTCCAAAGGAAGACAGCAGAACTAGCGTACGAACCAGATCCCACTTTCAGGTTTCCTTTTAACGCATTTACGTTTAGCTCTGAACCCTGCTAATTTGCATAGGTGAGAGGATAAAAGCAGTAACAAACATCTCAGCTGGTTCTGAATTTCCCCCACAGTCAGAATTATGTATCTGCTGTTCCTTTCTGTGTGTGTTTCTCTCAGGAAGCAGACAGCATGCTGTTCGCTCGCTGTTCTTTGTTCTTTTTAGTGGCATCCCAAGTTGTGCCCAGCAAATAGAGGATTCCCCAATGAGCTGAGAGGCGGTAGGTGGGATTTCTCCGAGCAAAAGCATCTAGAGCTGAGCTACTGCAGAGAAAGCCGGACTTCATCGGAAGTAAAGGCCTGAAATGAGACAAACTGTGGCCTCATAAGCGCTATTCAGTTCAGCTGAAATTTGCTCTGACGAAGGCCCATTGTGACCACAGGGTGCTGGAGCAATGAGGAGGAACCATAGAGGAGATATCAGCAATGTCACAAGCAGTTGAGAGGGAACGAAGGAGGAAGGATGAGCTTTTTTTTTTTTCCCCTCTTGATGTGTATGTATGGGCCTGTCTTATCCTGCAGCTAGAGTAAATTAGTCTTAGTTGCTCAATAAACGGGAGGCATCACACAGCAGTAAATCTGGAAGATGGATGTGAACAGAGGAGGAGGCGCAAGAAGATCAGCTCAAACCGGATGCGTTGCTTGAGGAAAAAGGGCATTTTTTTTCCACAGTCCGTGACAACAAGGCAGTGACAACACGCAGCACAACAGCTAGGCTGATTTGCATGTCTAACTTCAGTACATATAGCAACAAAGGTGGGTAGCTGTTAGATGCTCACTGCTCCTCGGGTGATGAAATGTGGGCTCACCAGTCTGCCTGCAGTGCCCGGCTTTTGAAAGCTCAGCAGAGCAGGAAGGAGTCAATTATTTTTTTTTATTTTTTGGTCTGTTGCAGGGTTGTCCCTTAGCCCAGGATATACAGACAAGCATTAGTTGTCCAGTGGTCTATTAGGCACGCTTTCTCCAATTTCCTGTTCGGATGGTTATTCTTTACTTTCTGACCAAAAGATTTACTTCAGTTTTTATCTGACAATTTGCTATACATGACTAATCAAAACTTTTCATCAAAAAAATGTGTTTTCTTGAAGATGCAAATTCACTGAACGGCTCCCCCAAACAAAGAATCGAGCTAAATCAAAAGAAGAACACCTTTGATTGAGAAACTGAAAATGCCAACTGCAAATTCAACTGCTTTTAATTTTTTTGTCATTCTTAGCTGAGTATTGCCACTTTTGGGCGTTTTTTTTCCTCATTTTCAGCTGTAGAACAATGAGAAATTATTTTTTTTCCACTAAAACAAATTCTGACCAACACTTGTAACCAACCTATGGCTTCAAATCAACCCAAATATAATGTAATTTACGTGAGTCCTGTATCACCCAGGTGCTCCTGACAATTCAATGAACTTCGTCCCGCATTTCACCAGAATACTTATGAACCATATTGGATATAGCAGAGCTGTTAATGAAACAGGAACAGTATAATTACAACACGTTCATCCTTGAAGATGCAGGCAGATGTGGGGAAGTGTACTCCATTTGTCTCATTGAAATACCATTGCAAATTACCTCTGTGCTAACTACATTTAAATAGGAAATAAAGGGGAAAAAAGTCTTCCTTGATAATGACGAGACAAGACTATCCATAAAAAGGAAATAGAGATGACATACTTCTTTGCCTGTGACATACATTTTTTACATGGCTTAGAGGCTTTGCTTCCTGAGAGTTTACATCGTCAACTGTCAGTGCTCTTCCATGCATGATTTATGTATGCATAATAAAGACATTGTGGTTGGGGAACTGATCTGTGATTTCTAACAGCTTTGAAACTAACGGTAATAAAATATACAGCATATGAATAATATAGGGTTTAGTTAAAAAACACCAAGTTTGGAAAAATAGGAGGCATATTTATTTTTGCATTGCTTCATCTGCTCTTTTTTTTTTTTTTTTGAGGCAAACTGAATGACAGCTGTTAACGGAGACAAGACAAAGATTTCCAGTCCAGGGGCCAGGCTGTACACAGGGTGTTATATGTGCCCCCTCGCTCCCGCTCTGGATCCCAGACGCTCCGTGAGTGAGCAGTTGGTAGCACCAAACCCAGCGCAAGTCACCTCAGATCAGATTTAGAGGAGGACAGACTGTGAAGCTCTTGGAGACACAGTCATTTAAATAAACGCTTCCTAAAATTGGACGAGACTTTTGACACCACTCTTGCAGCAAGGCTTGTGTACTGGTAACACTGGCTGTGAGTATTATTCGGCATGAGTGTCGAGAGGCCATCAGCACAGATCACCGCGGGCACGCTCATGCCATGCAATGATGAGCAATGCTGTGATGGTTCTCCATCCAGTGGGTCTTGCTGAAATACATCTCATCCACCTCATCAGCCTGCACACATTCCTGCCTTCCACACACAGCAGCGCTAGGCCATAGAGATGCAAATGCACTGGAAGAGGCCTCATCCCTTCTGAAAATATCACCTATTCAGAGACTAGATGAAAAAGGCCTTTTTATTTTATGTGATAAAATCAAGATACAGAAACTCAGTGATCTGGATAGAATCATGTAGGAAATCTGTGCTAACCAGCCCCTAATTCCTGTGTTCTTGTCCACTGCGGTGAAATTATCTATTTTATGCTGATAAAGCTTTCTCAGGTGTCTAGGGAAATTTTACTGGTGCTGTGTTGCAGTCACATTTCAAAATTTGCCCCTGTTCAGGTTAATGAAATGAAATGGAGGATTAGATCGTTCTTAATGACAACAAGAACATGGCAAAGGTGTAAAACCCTTCAGGAGTTATCTCCATATCTACATTAAAGTTCTCATTTGGCTCCGTAAGTAGGGAAAGCGGACAGAGGTCCTTCATAGCCTCAGAACCTATTTTAATTATCCCCTCCCTGGATAATTATTAACGAGGGAGGAGAGAACTGCCTGCAAGTGTAAATGCTAATGGGTTCCCCAGAGAGCACGAGTCCAGAACATCAAGGAACATACGGTGGGCTAACAGCCTCTCCAACACATTGCTGCTGGCTTGGAGGGGGGATGCTGCAGTTGAGATGCTGATGACATTCCTCAATGGCTTGAAGACTAAACTGCATGTCTTTATAAAAGCAAAGCTGTTCCTGCACTGAAATATTCAAGGGGAAAGAAAATTTTGTAGCTAAAACTTGGGCTTTTGACATAGTCAAATGCTGTCAGAGTGAATAAGGAAGGGAAGGTAGAAAAGGGATCTGAAGGAAGTGGTAGCTGTGTCTTCACCACTGGTTAGGGTGCTGCTTTTCAATAACAACTCTCTGAGTGATTTCTAATGCAGAAGGAGGCCTCACGACACACCAAAGAAGGGAAACCAGTTCATACTTGCACCACGCCAACGGGATGACAAGGTGTGTCAGAAAAAAATAAAAACCCAGACACCTGTGGAACTCAACATGCATCTGTAGCTCAAAGAAGTCAGGTGCTGAGGTGTTATCTCAGGTTTAGCACATCAGGTCTTTGTTAGACCATTAACTACGGCTATTATTCAAAATCACTCACCTCCCTGTTAGGTGTTCCAGGTGCCAGATGAAAAGCACATTTGAAGGTGCTGTGATGTGCAGGCACTGTCTGTGTTAAAAATAATGCTTTTCTCAAAAGCCTTGAAACAAATTCTGTTGTGCTTGGAGGGAATTTAACACATAAATGCCACTGCAGAAGGTGGAGTCAGTGGAAGTGATTCTTCCACTTTTTCAGGTGTTTTCGCCTGAGGTCCTCCCTCCAGGAGAAAACAGTCTGCAGAAAAACGCTTGCATGTAGATGACATTGGAATATAAGAACACTGTTTCTTTGGTAGGCAGTTTGCTTTTAAAGTAACTTAAAATGGGATTTCACATTTGTTGTTCCTCCCAAATTTTATGCACTTGAGTTCACAAGACTCTTTTTTTCAATCTCTCCCAACTCATCACCAAATCTGAGACCTGACTGGAGTCCATCCCAGCTCAAACCCAACCCTCCAGCCACCTAGTGAGCATTGAGGTCGGTCTCACCCTTGCTGTTTAGCCCCTTTCCCACAATAAGACCTCCTGGAGGGCCCCATGAAGCCAAGGGTAAAGCTCAATGCAGTATCTGGAAGCAGATTGCTTCCTGAAGACCTCACACAACCGTTGGGTCATTCAAAGGCACATGAGAACAGAGCAGTTGATACGATGACAGACGGGCACATGAAGGCTTAGGAGAATTACTCTAGATTTCTTTGCACACATGTATATCACCATTTAAGTCACATCTGTGCATTTTATACAGGGATGATGGTTTGGGTTCTCCCCCATGACCAAGCCCTCAGGGGTGTCTGTAAAACAGCATTATTTCTACATTAAGACTAGAGAGAAGGCTTCCACGGGCTGCCTAAAGGAGGACTAAGAAGGCTGAATGCTCTTAGAGGCTTTATGAGCAAGAAAAAACCTGGTGCACTGTTTTCTATCACCTGTCTCCATATGGGCCCTTTGGAGGTTGGTACAGGGAGTAACCAAAGTAGCTGCAGAAACAGCAGCTGCATCTGAGCTAATCAGTGCCCTGGGGTTAATTAGTCTGCTCATATCACCATATTGCCCTCTCATGCTCTTTGGGCCCAAACCTGGTGTCTTGGCATGGTGGGGACAGGACCCTGGTGGTTGTGGCTCTGAAAGGTGGACAGGGTAAAAAACTGCTGGAAGGCGGCAGGTGAGAATCTGGATGCAGAGTGAGGAGAAGGAGGGGTGCTGGTGCTGAGGACTCATGGTCAGAACTGGACCATGCCATCATGACACCCCTCCCCAAATCACACAAGGCTAATTTAGGCAATGCTGCTTCTCCTGTGCTGCTGTTCTCCCTAACAAAGACATAATGTTATGGCTTTCTCCCCCTCTGTCTTTTGCAGCTGTCATCACCTCATGCCAATAGTCCAACATTAGGAGTGTTTTGAGCTAAAAAGCCCTGCTCGGATGATCATGCTTATCTCAGCTGAAAGTCTTTCAAAGCCCAGTTTAGCCAAAATATGTGTGATGCACACCACGAGTCCAATCATCCCCCTTATAGCCATCTATGAAGAGCTGTTTTTTAAAAACCAAGCTTTTCCATTAACATTTTCTTCCATTCTTGTTTCAGCTCACTAAACATTATCCACCATGACCTACTGCATAGACCCAAACCGTATTAAACAGATTAGGTTTATAGCCAAATCCTAACACTCTATTTGGGTAATGGCTACAATGCCTGGCTTTTTCTACAGTTCTGTGGGTTGGGGTTTTTTTTGGACAAAGTTAAATCTTTTTACTTGACTGAAACATTTTGGATGTGTTTAACACCACACTGATAAAGTAAACCACATAGATGTAACCAATCCATTTGTTTAAGAACAGCACTAAAAAATAAAACAAACATAAGGCCAAACCTATCTGCAATGTATATCCAGAACTTGTAAAAGGAACTGACAAGTTTTTATGAACTAACGTACATATGTGTGTGTATTTACATTTTATTCTCATGGATTGTATTTATGCAAGCACATAGGAAATGGCCTCTACCTTTCAATTTACATTGTGGCTCAACATAATCACATGCTTTCCCATGGATAAGAACCCACTACTCCTAACAGAGCTGCCAGCAAGCTGATATAGAAAAGAACATTGCTGAATATCACAGTTTTAGTTTTCAAAGGGAAAGGCAAGGGAAGGCAATGGGGAAAAAAGCCACATAGGATGATATCAGCTGCCAAAAGGATAAATGACAGGTCCGAAAATTCAGATAAATCATCATCAACTAGGGGCATTCTGAGCAGTGTCTCCACAGAATCAGTCCTATGCTTGGGGCTACTGGATGTTTTCATCAGTAATCTAGAATTAGATATAAAGTCACCACTGATAGAATTTGCAGTTGATGAAGATTAGTAGAAGTATAAATAACTGCAGGGACAGCGTAAGCTGGATCACTGGTGAAGCTTGGCTTTTTCAGGGGAAAACATGTTTTATTACAGCCAAATGCAATGCAGCCCATGCAGGAACACAGAATGCAGACTTTGTTCCTATCACATAGTTATGAAATTTCATACGGAGGAAACGGACGACCTTCCTGCAGGCAAGGAATGTGAGGGATGTTTATAAGGGAGAGGTCATGATGGGTGAATAACTCAACCAGAGCTCCGTGTCCTGCTGAGCCACTCAACATTCCTGGTTGTTCCAGGACACGTAGGCATCCCTGAATGGAGAGAGATGACTGCTGTGAATGGCAGGAGGGAGGTCCCAGCAGAGGTGGCTGATCTTGGCCCGAGGGGTAGCTTTCACCCTCCCATCACCATTAGTAGTGCTGTGTCATGAAAAGCCTGCTGTCTTCCAGACACGAGCCGGGAAATGAGAACTGATGAGCTCAATCCAAAGAAACTGTGTGTTCATAGCAATACATTTGGAAGTATTTTAATTAAATTCTTGACTAAATGGTATAGTCAGCAAACAAGGAATGTGACATCAATATAACATGATGAATTTCTAAATGGATGAGTATGGATGATACTGCTTAGAAGATAAAGATGACACAGTTTATGAAGAATTAAAGTCTATGCTATAGGTAATACTAAGAAGCCCAGCCTGCTTAGAACTGAGTTTTGCCTAAGTGCCTGTGATCCAGAGACCCAGTTTTCAGCAAAGATTATGGAGCAGACATGAACTTCTGTCTAACCATGAGTTCAGGGCAGGAGGTCTCCACTAAAAGCCAGACATCCGTGGAAGCGTTCAAGGCCAGGTTGGACGGGGCTTTGAGCAACCTGGTCTGGTGGGAGGTTTCCCTGCCCAGGGCAGGGGGTTGGAACCGGATGATCTTCAAGGTCCCTTCCAACCCAAACCATTCGGTGGTTCTATGATTCTACAAACATTAATTTAGGTCTAGATAAGGCAAGCAAATCTACCTAATGTGTTATGAGTGGCCAAGCTTATTACACTCCCCCTCCTTATGCAAGACCCTGATTCATTTCTTGTTTCTGACACATCCCGCTTCTGACTTCTTTCCACCTGTTTTTCCCTTATTGACATTAGTCAGCTAAACTTACCTGAAGGCACAACCCACACTACTACAGAATAATTATGTCTATGGCCGTCAGTCTGCAGAGCCAAGATGCATCTAAATCTTTAGGTATTTAACTGTATGTATATATGCTATATGTTCTGTATATATACTCCATATACTGTACTTCAGGGCCTTTAATGTTAAAAGTCACAGTCCTTTCTTATATGCATATTTCCACTTCAATAGAATCTGATTGCAGCCTCGCACCTGGGTATGAAATCAAGGTGAGTGAAATGGTAATGCTACATGCATCCCAGTTTGCTTTCCTTCAAGAACGTGAAAAAAAAAATAATGGAGAAATCTCAGAAAAGAGCCAGACAATGGCAGGAGAAAATTCGTGCGAGAGAGGAGGATTCTCTCTGAGAACGAGAGACTTTTCAAACTCATCCTGCTTACTTGGACAAGGAGAAGATGGAGAGGTAATTTGACTACTGAAGAAATATTTGTGTGGAGAGAAGAACCCATTTGGAAAAGGGCTCTTTAATCAGACAGGGGAAGGCATGAGAAGGACCAGTGTGATTTAGAGTGAGATTAACTTTTTGCTGAGGAGGATTACAAGTCAGAACAAACTGCTAAGGAAAGCAGCGGGTTCTCTGTCCCTTCCTACAAATCAAGGCTGGGTGTCTCTCTGGAAGAGAATTTTCACTGAACGTCAATTACTGGGATCAATCCTGGGGGCAGCTGGGTGAAACTTAATAACCTGCGACACAGGTGATCTAAGCAAGATGATCCTTTGGCCTTAATATGCCTGCATCTTGGGGACAGTGAAGAGCAGAGCTCTATATAGCAATGGAAACATAAGCAGAGTGTAAATACTGGAGGGGCAGAGCAATTAGGTCCAAGCAGCTAGGACGAGGAGCGCCATATTGTTCATTTTTTTACACCTAAATGTCAGCTGGATGTTAAGTGGATGTTTTGAGACCCCAGGGGTGGCATGAAGCCTTGTTAGACAGATTAGATGCACACAAGCCATACTGCATTACTCGGCTCCTTTTATGATCCCTCCTTCCCATACCTTGAGCTGGGGGGAAGGAAAGTGCTCTGCCCAAAGGGGAGTTCCATGCAGCAAGGACAAGGTGCCATGCAGGTAATTCCTTGCAGGGCTAGTAATTCCTTTTTAGCTTAATTTGTTTCTGGCTGTGTTTTTGTTGTGAGGAATGGTATTTCATGATTGGAAGAGGCTATTCTACCATGCCTTCTCTCAGCTCATTGTTTATTGCAAATATCGATGTTTTACGACATGGATGTTTTATTGTTGAATTTTCTGCTGGGCTGTTACTCGATTTCAGTAATGAATTCCAGTCTGCTTATTTATTTATTTACTTATTATAAGGAGAGCTAACAAGTTTCACAAGAATTATGTGTCATAGGGAGGTATCTTAGCTAATTCAAAGAAGTAAATTGCAGGAGCAGGAAACCTCAGCATGTGGATTGAATTTTTGTAAGACACATGCAGTTGCAATATATTCTCATTGTGGTAGAGGTTTCTACTGAGATAAAGAGCTGCTGCACCAGGCAATGCACACAGGCAATGCTGTGCAAGACTGTTCTCATCCCATGGAGACTACAGCAGCTCAACGGGCTGAGCTGACAGCTGGAGCTGCAATTAATAATATATAAAAAGATATTAATAAATACCTTTCATTGGTAAACAAAGAAGTGGCTTATAAGGAAGGTAAACAACCCTGTTTTAGGAAACTGAGGCACATGGCAAGGTGTTTGTATTACTGAGGTCTCTTAGTATACTAGTGGCAGTCACAAGCAAATGGAGCAGAATTCCTTGAGAAAAAATGAATTCCCACACAATGCCTAGAAGAAAAAGTTTCTTTTGTCTGAAAGTAGGGAAATTCCTCCTTGTCTGCAGCTGGTTGGGTCGACCACACACCCCTGCAATATATAGTGAAATCACTAAACACAAGATGCTCCACACCACACGTCCCTTCTCTTTAAAATATATCCAAAAGGCCTTTTTGATCCCAGATCATGATCTGGAAGATAAATTTTGAGATGTGAACTATCAAAGTTGTCAGTAAGACGGAGTAACTACAGTAAGCCAGCCTAGTAACTGTATTTTTAGAAAAACATATCTTTCATTGGCTTGAATATTGATGAGTCTTCTTTCTACTTCAGATTTCCAAGCTGAAAGCAATTTTATTGGTCATAGTTATTTCTCACTAGGAAAATTTTCCTACCTCCTTGGCTATGAGAGACTTAATGTGTAAATCAATGCTGGATACACTGCACAAGTAAAGTCGTATCCTAAGTTCTGAATTGTCTTCCTCATTGAAGCTTATCTGGACTTCATAACTAAAAGGGAGGAAAATGAGACAGAAGAGACAAAACCATGGAAATCCTAAACTCCAGAGTTTTTTAGTTCTTTGTTGCAGAGCAACGAAAGAATTCCTAAACTAAAGCAATTTTTAGAGAGAGAAAACATTGTTGATATTTTTCTGAGAATAATCGACCTTCCTACTTGCAAGATGAAGGTCAAACAATGTGCAGGGCAACACTTCCTTCTCCATCCATCACCAGACATTGAGCTCCCAGGATCATCTCTGCTTCCAGAACTGACTTCTCAGAGCTCAAATGTGGAGACCAAACCCTGCTACAGCCCCAACACTCCGTCTCTTCGTGGACACGCATACCCCTGTAACCCAAAACTTACATCCCTGCAGCATGATTTCCCTGTCAGCGCTTTCTCACATGCTAAAAAAGACTTAAATGACTAGCTATGACAGTACCACCTACTAAAACATGTCATATTATTGTCTTTCTTGACTCCACACTGCATGTTCCCCACTCGTACAAGTGAGTATTCATACTGGTTTGCCAAAGCAGCAGCAGAAGCATCCAGTATTGTACTTCTGACATTGGCCAATGCTAGATATCCTCCAGATGGTAAAAAATAATCTTCGCAGACCTTGGAGGCACTGATGTGGTACCGTACCAGCTGACACCAGCTGTTGATTACCTAAACCTTGTAATTTTTATTTTCGTTAATGTACACCAGCTGCAGCACTTACTGTCACATGACATATACAATTGTCTAATCTCTGCATTTTTCTCCAAATCAGGAATTTTTCTCAATACAATCTATGATGCTACAAATTAATTATATCAGGCATTAGGATATTTGCTTTGTTCCTTTAAAATGCACCCACAGAACCACTCAGAGGACTACATAAAGTGTAGATGAACAATTTCATTTAGAAGTACCGTTCCAGTATATGTATTTGTGAGAGGTCTTTTGTTTATTCAGTTACATCAGGAAAAATAATCGTCTATCTTCATCTTTATCTTTAGAAGCAGTATAATATATGCCAAATCAAACACGTAACTCATCCATCTTTAATAGCTTTCTTTGTGCCATATAACTGCACAGCAGCTGCTTTGTCAAATGACCAAGAAATTAGAGTTTGGCAAAACAGTGGTTTTCATCAGCATATGACCTTAAGATAACATTTACATTTCAGGAGATGCTGTTCCAGTCAGAACAGAACTGCGGGGCAAACTCACATCTCTGGATACTCATGGAGGCATCCAACAGAAAAGCTAATAAGCGCACCAGATTAGTACAGTTTTATTTTCCATAAATGTGGGACATGTTCAGCAATGTCAAACTTGTTCCCGTGCCTTTAAATGAATAAATAAACCCAAGCTTGCTCTGAAGCTCAGAAGTGAGGTGGAATTCATTTAGCTCATTACCATTTAAATGGTAGATGGACAGGGTAAACTCTTTTCTTTTGAGGCAGGGGACAGACAATGTGGAGACAAGAACAGCGGTATTATATGGATGCGGGCTGCCAGGCTTAGATGATTGGGTTCAGATGTTTCCAAGGAAATTATTTGCTCCAAAATGATTCTTTGGTTACTAACAGGTATAACAATCATATTTAAAATGTTTTTTACTTACACTCAGGCTCCTATAGCTTCAGTCACATAGGATTTACTGGAAGGTTTATCCTTGGGCTGCTCTGTTGTGTGCAGAGAATTCAGGTGTGTGTTTTCAGAGGGTTAGGCTGCCAAGACATACAAAGTAAAAACCAACAAGTTTAGATGAGAAATATTTTGCTTTTGCCATTTTGGCTATAATTTATTTCTCGTTTTCGCAGTAGGTCATTGTTTGCCTCTCCTAAATTCCAGGGAAATTCAAAGGGGACAGAAGTAGCAGGCAGGTTTTTTTGTTTGTTCATTCATTGCATGAGAAAAGGAGGTACCTCTGTAATTGAGAACAAGAAGGTAAGATCTTCACACATAGCCCAGGATGAGTGAAAAATAAACATTGCAATATTTTGTAAATTAATTCAGTTCTCCATCATCGAGATCCCTTAAGAAGAAGGAATAAAACGATAATTTATTTATATTTTTCATATTTAAAAGAGATAAAAAAGAGGAGAGAACAGATTTCTGCAAAAGTCACAAATGACTTGCTTGATTTCTGGTTTCCTTGTAACCTTGAAGGTCAATGTAAACTCATCAGAAGTTTCCTGAGCACTCACAGATCTCTTCTCACCAGTTTCTAGGGAACTGACTTGAGTCAGAGCTATGGATAACTTGTGTGTATACAGGGCTGTGAGAATAATTTGATCCTGGTATCAGACACAAGTGGTGGCAAGAGGAGCAGGATGGAGTTAGTTATGGGAACAGGTCACACATTTTCATTTTTCATAATAATTTTTCTTTGTAACAAAAGAGCTCTTTAACAAATTGTCACACATGAGCGTTTTCTCAATCCAGCCAGTGTCAGTGGCCTCCTGAGGGGTGAAAAACTCTGCATCAGCCCTGCCAGACCCTAGGACAAGCCTTTTCCTGTTCTTCACATCTGAAGCCTGATGTTCTGCCTAGACCTGGCTATTTGTGCAGACCTCTTCCTTGCTGAGTTTTTCACATCTCCCCCTTCACTTCAGATCTCACAGAGGACATGGTCTGAGCTCCTCAGGGAGGTTCACAGCCTCTCCTACCTCCCAGATTTCTCTTTCTGCAGCATCTGGGGAAAAAAGCAAATAAGCAGTTGTCTTTTTTTTTGCTGTCTAGGAGCATCTCTTGCATGACCATAATTCACAATAAGAAAATATACCAGATACAACCCATCATAGCATCCTGTGCTCCTGGACATCCATGCAGCTCTGCCTCAAAACATGCAGAGTCCAAACCCATAAGTGATGCTCTGCTCACACATACAGCTCAGCACCTACTTGAGCTAAAAGTTGAAACAACCATTTGTACAAAGAGGGAGTCTGTATACTGGAAAGGGAAGATGTATGGGTATCATTGCTACTGGTGGAGCTCTTGCAAAATGACTGGTGATGTTGAGTGCCTCAGGTCTGGGACTATCAACATGCCAGGTCTGCAAGGCACTTTTTTGCAGAATACGGGGTACTTGATGTTTTGAGTAGTTGGGCTTTCCAAAAGTGCTCCGGAAGAAGCACCTGAAAATCAGTGGAGCAGAAGTTAGTAGAATTCTTTTTCTGTGTTCGTTTTGGGAGCGTATTCCTTACTGTGTGTGAGAAAATGAGAAATGTTACGAAAAGAGAGAGAGGTGGAAGAGCGATGTAGGACAATGAAAAAAACAGGATAATCCTTCATTTCCTTCCTTTGGTGAAAAAAATAATGACAGTGTGAGCAGCAAGGAGGAATTCAGACGGGCAGGAGTGAGTGACTTGTCATCCTGGATATTGGCGGGTGTTATGTCAGCAGATGATAGTACTGGTGGATCTGCAGAAGTGACTGTGGGGAATTAGATGCAAACAGGGCACCAAAGCAGATGCACTGTGTGTGATTGTGTATCTCAGGTAGATTGGGTGAGTGGGCAGAAACCAGCTTGGGAGAATGTTGTGTTTGACACCTATCCCAGGAAGAGGACTAGAGCGGTAGGGGCTGCAGGGTAGGTTGGTGTTTCTTGTCTGGATGGTCTTTCAAGGAGGAAACTGACAACGAATAGCAAGGAGAGAGGGGAACTTTTTCTCCTAAATAATTTAAAAAAGAAAATCATCCCAGGTGACTTCCACCTGTCTCAGGAGTGGACCGTATGCCAGATTTCCCTGCTGCAGCACACTGTAACCCAAGTGTCTCTAGAATGAGTCACCCTCTCTTGACAATAAGGGACCTCCAAGAGGGACTTTCTCCAAAGAGCTGTAAGGGTTGTTGCTTTTTTTTTTCCCCCCTCCTTCTTGGCCTAGAACAACCTAAATTTGTTAACACAAGCAGAATGCAGTGCAAACTGCATTGCTTTTGGGAAGGACGTAAGTGTGTGAGCCTGGGATTTCCACTGAGAAGGGAAGTTTTCCGAGAGGAGTTTATTTATGAGCAAGTTTGTAAGTGGCTTGGCTATTTGTGGGCTGATGTGTTGGCATTTCCTCTCTTTCTTCTCCCCTCAGTTTAGGAGTCTGCAGCAGGCCTCCTTTAATACGCACAAATAAAATTAGATGAAAAAAAAATATTAAGAATGTAGCTGAAGATTGGAGGAGGCAGAAAGAGGAGGGAGGGGAGAGACTTTTGCTTCTACAACACCAAAGAATGAAAACATCTGTGTCCAGTTGACTCACACTCATAAAGATGCACTAGTCCTTAATCAAACCCATCCAGGGGATCTTGACTGCGCTGCGGGGTGTATATAAACATTATATTGCTGGCTCATGGGCAGCCATTCACTGGCCAGGTAGCTAACAGAGCTGGGGGAATTTGCTTGTGTGTGACTTTTTTTTTATTTTATTTTAAGGAGCTAGGCTGCATTTGCAAATCACGAATTACATTTCTCCACTGTAGACAACTGCAGTTGTTCTCATGGATGCCTCGCTGCGCAGCCACGGTGCTGTTGCCTCTGTGCCCACCTTTCAATTGCTGTTGATCCACCATCCAGCCCCCTGATTTCCTGGCAGAGCAGCCTGGATTTAGGCAGGCATGCTGCACCTCACCTGCTGCAAGCCGCTTTATTTTTCTTGGCTTGGGAAAAGCTGTTGGTCTCAGTTTCTTTTAAAATATTTTGTGCTAAAGAGAGGAAACGAAGCTGAGCCGCAGAGCCTGGGGGCTCTATTCACTGCTAAGCTTAAGTTCTCCAGGTCAGCTGCCAACAGCTACCAACACTGTGTCTTCCATCATCTGGTGCTGGAGAGTGATTTGGTAAAGCCCCCATCACGTGCCTCTGGGTAAGACCATGAGTTGTCCTCCTGATTTCAGTAAGACTATTCAAATTATTTACATGCCTCAGCTGTAAATGGAGGTGGAAAACGGGAAGAAAATGAAATGTAGAGGTGTTTTCCTTTTTACATGTCACCACAAGGGTGAATGACTTTGTTGATGCTGACAGTTCCTCCAGCCACAATATATAGTTTCTTAATGCATATTCATTAAAAAAAAAAAAATTGTTTAATTTCCAAGGAATAACGAAATGGGTTTCCAAATATCTTAAATTTCAAGTTTGTTCCCTCATATTTGTCAGGGACCACACTCAGACTAGGACTACTCTAAAGCAGCACGTGGAAAGCGTAATTGAATAACATGTTATAAGCTGAGGTCTGGCAGTGCTTTTCAAGTTAACTTGAGCAGAGAGCACTAGTTTTTGTGGCCAGCAGACCAGCATCTCATCACCTTTTCTTGGCCTAGAACATATCCACAGGTGGATCAAATGGAGGCTACCTCCAGAAGAAATTCAAACTTTCACCCTGGGTACAAAATAAAGGGCTTAAACTGCTTTCTTGCCTTGTTTAGGATGCTCTCTGCGTACACCCATACTTAACCTCTGAACATGGTGTTAGATCTTAACAGTTGCAGAGACTTTCATACAGAAGTACAGTTTCAAGGGCAGCCATCAATTCCTAAACATTGCAGATGGTGAGCCAGTGGTTGGACACCATTTGAACAGCCCTAAGTTACCCTGTGGCTCTCAGAAACCACCCTACTGCCTGGAATGGCAGACTGCTTTGACAGCTTAGGGGGTTTATGCGTAAAAATGTGGCAGGACAAGGGCAAAAAGACAAGTGACCCCAGGGTAACCTAGCTGTCCTCTAGAAAGCACCATACACATGCCCTTACTCGTACCAGTCTAGGAACAGGTTATCCCACATTTTCCTTAGGATTAGGTGTATATATAGGCAGAGCTACCGCAGAGTGGGTGACATGCCAAAAATGCACACTGTTGCTTAGTTCATGGTGATGTATTCTTCTGCCTTTGTCCACAGTAACTCTGGGGCTATGGCAAATAGAAGATGCCGTCATGCTAACCTTACAGGGAATTTGCCTTCTTTTCTGTTTAAGAAGTGCCCTGTAATGTATGGCTCTGGAAACATGCACATATTCTTTTATATGAATGATATGGATTTCATAATCCAGACTGCATGGCTTTTCTGCTGGTAATCTAGGGGAACACCCCTTGGCTTTCTTATTCTGGTAAATTTGTGAGCAGTGGAGGAAGGGGAGAAAGGTCTTGTGAAAGAGTCAAATCTGATCTGGAAATGACTGAGACCTGCTAAGCACAGAGTCTTGCAAAGCCATTTTTAGGCCTCTGCTTTTTAAATATAGACCTTGCCACCAGCACCTGCTCTACCAATAAAGTATCATCTGCGAGATATCACTCACTGACACCGAGTGTCACATACAGAAGCAGGCCAAGCATTTGCCGAGCTGTATGTGTTCTCTAGAGGGAGGAATATAGCTGCAGATTATATGACCTGGATAACATTTGACAGGATTATGCCTCCATACATGTTTGCTCAGCACCTTATGCATCGAAGCTCCCTCAGTCTGGAGACACAGGACATTACTGTAACCCAAGTATTATTTATGTTGGCAACTGAGACATAGATCATGGGTGAGGAAAGAGAGAAAGAAGC
This sequence comes from Dromas ardeola, assembly GCA_013398915.1. Lineage (NCBI taxonomy): Eukaryota > Metazoa > Chordata > Aves > Charadriiformes > Dromadidae > Dromas > Dromas ardeola. The sequence continues at coordinate 85,821 of VYZM01000312.1, read as the reverse complement.
ATTGCTAGTGAATGAATTTGAGTGTTATGTCCTTTATAGCATCAAACATCTTAATATTAATAGAGACTGTATTGACCTAAACACACAGCAGAGACATTCTGTCCCAGGAGCTTTATTTTCCATAGAGATCTTGATTTGCAGAGCTTACACGTTTTATATATTTTGTGGCTCAAACTTGCTCTTTTCTACGTGACATCTGCACTCCAGTGAGTGATGGAAGGATTTTCCTCCAGGAGAGGAGAAAGGAAGCAGAATCACAGTGCCCCTGCCTAGCAGGGCACACAACTGCAGCGAGGGGACAACTGCATACCTCTTTAACCCACTCGCCTCTTTCCATTCCTTACTGGAGTTAGAACTGGAATTGGACCACATGTTTTGGGATTGCCTAGGGCAGGCTTGATATTTCAGCGGGGCTTGCCTGCCCCAGCTCTACTGAGGTATGCCAGGGCATGGGGCTTGGGATGGGGATCCCAGCACTCGTCTGGAAATTCCCATGCTGAGCTTGTGGGCTCCTGTGCCGTGGTCACTGCTGGTATTCGTTAGCGGCATCGACACAGAGCCCTGCATGTAACACTGAGGTGGGAGACCCCGCCGAGGAGGCCATGCATCTGAAGTCCTTGTTGGTGAAATCACTGCCTGGCCACCTCACATCCACTTACCCAGTCAACCACCCGCCGGACACAGAGATATTAAAGGCGCTGCTTTCCACTCCCGGCTTTTGTAAGGTGCAATTGTGGCTCTCACTGTTTTTCAAAGCATCTCAGCTTCGTTACTGAAATGTGGTGATGGAGTCTCCTTCCTTTTGCTGTCCCCCATCTCCTTTCCAAGCACCTGCAGTGGCTTTCAGCATGCATTCATTCTCTCCCTTTTGCTTGCTGCATGTACGTTCAAATTGTTATTTCCCAGCAGATGTATTGCACGGAGGTATTGAATTCCTGCCCTTCCCACCCCCCTCTCACTGCACTGACTCTTCTCTCACAGAGGCACCAGTTTTATTATAACAGAGCACAGCATTCAATCTTCATTCTCAGCTTTTTCTGTCTTAAAACAGAAGATGTTAAAAATATTGGCGATGGCGAAGCAGCGAACGTAACCTCCAAATCTCCCCTGTTTGGATCAGATGTAGCTTTCCTGCTGTAATCATTCCTCTCTCCCCCTCCTCCCCTCCCTTCTCTCTCTCTTTTTGGATATGTGTTTCTCTCTGACTGTGATTCTGCAGTGGCAGAAAGGGGTCAATCTATCTGTAAAAGATGGACTCAGCCAAGCTTTTCTAGCTCTTTCCTGCTGATGGCAATTATCCGGAGGTTGGCAGCGGTCCCAGAAACCTGCAGTTCCTGCAGTCCTGCTGCTGTGGGCCTGCTCCACAAAGCCAGCATCCTAAGAGGATCACTTGGTGTGATGCCCAGGAAATGACAAACAGAAAAGGTCACACGTACTCCAAAAAGATATACTGCTCGGCAAATTTAATTGACATTGTGCAGCTTTTCAAAACGTCCCTGAAGACATTCCAGCATTTAACAGATGCAAGCAAAGAACAGCAAAATAACAGGGCTTTAGAGAAAGGGCAGAAAAAATACATTCTGTCCCCCAAAAAGAATTTTTCATACCCGGGTAATATCCTTTCACATGGTTTATTGGATTGGGATAATTTTTTGTTACCCCTGGTCTGGCAACTGAAATCTACCACCCCATCCCCCAGCCTCCCTTCCTTCCCTCACGCACACACTGCTGCTTTCATTATACAGGGTAACCGTCCTTGTTGTTTTCCTTGCATGTTTGTCTCAAAAAAAAATTGTACGAGGAACGAGCTTTCTGTCAAACCCAGTGCTCTCTGGAGGTTCACCCTTGCGTCCTGCGTTATCTAGCCAGAGGGAAAAATGCTGTCTGCATCAATGGGTGCTTTCTTTAAAGAATAAAAACAGGAGGTCTTTGGCAATTTAGGACGGTGTCTGATTTCTAACGTTATTAGCAAGAGGTAGTAAGAAAGCAGGAGTGGCCAGAGTGAATCTAGGATGAAGGCAGGTGGTCTTGGTTCAGCAGGGAGGGGACTCAGCTGTTCAGTATTTTTTTTCTTATTTCAGCCTCCTTTTGCTGAGAAGAAATTTAAAATCAATTTTGTTTTGTGGATTTGTTTTTAATATTCCAAAATTAAATGAAAAATATTGGCAAAACTGAGTATAGCATGAGTACTGAAGGTGAAGCAGACATGTGACACAACAGATCTGAATACTCGGCCCATTTACACCCATGCAATTTAGGATGAAAGGCACCATCTTCACTGTCTAGCTGGGACCAGGCAATCAGTATGATATAGATGGCTGGTATAGTAAAAAAGCAAGGTTTGAACCCATTGGGAGCCTTGAATCTTCACATCATGAGTCCTAGCAAGTGTGTCAGCTGGGTTGCAGGAGAGAGAAATGATTAATATTTCCAAAGCTTTCACAAGCTGCTATCTATATAGAGGGCCGAAAGTGTCCACTTGCATAGATGGTGTAAAGTACTTGGTGCATTAGACTAAACACAAAGATCCATGATGGGGATTTCTTTAGTCATTATTTTTAAAAAAGAATTAACTACCATATCTAGACCATGAGTGTATACATGGGTAGCATATGTGAAACCCAGTCACTTATTTCCCTGAATATGGCTAGACTTTAGTCAACCAATCCTACAACTGTAATTTCAACACATAATCAGTGGGACAAATCTTTTTCATTTAGCTGGAGAGCAGTATGACCAGAGATTTTACAAGGCGCAACTGCAGTACAACAGCAGCCTGTAGAAAACAGGGAAGATGGACAACTGAAAATAATTTTGCTTTGAAATGCTGCTTTGGAATAACAAAACTTACAACTGGGGGTGTCGAAGTACCCTCTGAACAACAGCTAGCTCTACCAGCCATAAGAAGCGGGGAATTGTGATGTCATTTTTTTTCGTAGAAGGCAAAACATTGTCGTGATAACTGCTGGAACCAGAATCCCAGGCTCCCAGCCCACCTCTGTACTTAATAAGCAGGTCATACTCAAATAGTGGCACATCCATTTCAAGGCAACTTTCTCAATTTCAGTATTTTTTTGCTTGAAATGAAGATATTGTTGGGAAGCCAACATGACATTTGACTTCTTCAGGGTGGAGGTGGCAACATCCCCTTTCTGAATGCAAGCTGAACCTTACAGTTTAAGGAGCGGTAGTACCCTGTAGCTAAAACACAGAGATGGGATAAATTTTCAGGACTTTGTTCTGCCTGATTCCAACCAGGATTTGTCTATCCTTCATCCACCTCTGTGCCAGGGCAAAAGCACAAAGCCCACAGTTGCAAACCCCATGTCAGTGCCTACACCACCGAGCCACGCAGAGTGGGAGAGGCATCGGCCCTTCCTTTGAAACCTCCTTTGAAATTCCTGCAGACCCATAACAATTTTCAGCTGTGATAAAGTTTCTTTTGGTTCAAAAATGTTCTGACTGTCAAGAAATGTGTGAACAAACAGGCTTCAATTTTCATGATGTTATAACAGGATTTTGACTTTCTCGTGGACAAGACAATTCTAGTTTAAAAATGTGTTATCAGAAATAGTTAACTTTCCAACAGAAAGTGTTTCCAAGAAACGGTTTTTCTCTTGATAAAATCACTGTACAGTAAGTGACTCATAACTATGTAATATTAATGGCTGGTTTTGTAACACGCTCTCCTGTTACACTGGACTTCACAGAAGTAACACAATAAAATTCATAAGTTGATCTCCTCTGTACTGCAGACTTCTGTCGACACAATTATATGGGTCAGGAGAGGCAAGAGGTGAGATCTCTGGCCAAAGTGCAGCATCAAGAAAAGTCTGATTGTAAAAAAAGGCACAGAAGCCTGTGTGGTAAAAACTGAGTTTTTACCATATCACTGCTTTCACTACAGGACGGATGGGGCAGAGGAGAAAATCTACACTTTTCCCCCCAAATAGCCTAACCTTTTGGTTTTGTCTTCTGGGAAGGGGGGAAATCCACTAAAGTATCTTGAGATTTTAAACACAAAATGTTTTCTGAATCAAAGCTTGATTTAGTTCTTCTGTCTCAAAAAGCAAAAGCTCCAGTCCTTTAGACCACAGGAAACTTGCCAGCTGTGGAAATATTAAGGCTTTGACTGTATGCAAGTGAGCCGTTCTGACTCCATCTGCTAAAATGGTAAATTTTCACATATGCTTGTTTTGACTGATACCCAATCCTGAGTACTTTATAAGGCAGTTACACAGGCAGGCCGGGTAAAAAATACCCAGCTCTTGCCAACTGAGGAAGATGATCAGTTCGTTAGAGGACAGTGACAGGATGGGTCTTCATGACTTCAGTGGAGAGAGACCAGGTTTGTAAACTACTGCCTTGCTTTGTCAGAAAAAATGTTATAAAAGACAAGAAGATATTGTAGCTTTTCTGGTCATCACGGGAAAATGGGTGAAGTGACTAAAGGCAGGCATATACACCCTGAGGAAATTCTTTTGATTTATAGACCATTAATATTCTGCAAGTCAATGTTCAGTTGATTTTATAAATCTTGTCATTCCTGTTTTCACCTCTTGTAGCTAGTAAGTGCTTGGAAATCTTAGTACATCAAAACTTTAGGAAACATAGGAATCTCACTTTGAAGCCACTCCTTTCTTCTCATGGAACATTTAGAACTAGAATCACAAAAAATTCTAAGAATAAATCCCTGTGGTGTATGAGTGTGAAATATTGCCAGTGGTAACTCAAAGATTGTGTAGTCTCAGGAGAAAGGAGAGAACACAATTTAATTAAAGCTTCTTATTTTAATTGCAAAATTGTATCATTCTTTAGTTCAGACTTTGCTAGGAAAAAAAAAAAAACCAGCATAAACTGAATTATGGCCAAGTATGATGGATGCTTCTTGCTATTACACAACTGTTTAGGAGGGAATCATGCAATCTTGCCGTAATTTTGTGGAAGGGACCTCTGGAGGTCACCAAATCCAACCCACCCCTCAGAGCAGGAAGCACAGTATAATCCTATTTCCAATCAAAACTGTGGGGAAATCAGGGCAGAAAGGAGGTCATGATTCAACTTCCAGACAGCTTGCCTGCCTATGAATTTTATTCTCACAGTTTTCAGCACAGAATCTGAACAGCTTTAATGGAGAAGCAGCAACATCAGCAAAGTCCCTAACAGATTTCACAGGGTCTCCAGGTTTTCCAACTTTCTGAGATGAAAGTCCTGGAAGGGGCTAGAGTATTTTTCCCTTTTTTTTGGAAGGGGGGATATTTTTGAAAGATCTGATCAGCATCCTCTTATGTTGTTTCTGGGATCACGGAATTAAGTCCAGGTGCCAGCTTTACACACCTAATGATGAGAGTCGCTTTTTAGATGAAAGCTTTATATTGCATCCTTAGGAGAGGGAAAACCTTGTTCTACCCATTCTTTTTAATGTGTATCTTCCTGCCCTTGATCAAGAAATGCTTTGCCCTCAGTCCTCACATGCTCAGCTCAGTTATTTAAAATATGGTTGTAGGCTTATTAAAGACAAGAAGCGTCAGGATTTTGGTTTTGTGTTTTGCTTGAAAGTCTGTACAGAGATTTCTAAAACAATTCTGGGACTTCTGTCAGTTTTGATTTATAACAACATATGTCAGATTTAATTACACCATCACTCTATCCATTCATCACCAGTCTTGCTCTCCGCAATGCTCTTCACCAAATCTCCAAGGGATGTAGTGACCTGAACTTGTTTCACCAGGGAAAAACAGGATCAGATGTCCCCATGCCATCATGTTTTGCAGATTAGTGACAATGCTGAACTGAGGGGTATGGTCAGAGAGTCAAAGGAGCATAAAGCAGAGGTGTTGAGGATGCCCGTGCCCAAGTTTACTCTATAACGAACCTCACTGTTAACAATCCCCACCGGGAGGACGTGAAGTAGATCTGCACTGTGGATACATTCTCTGTGTGTACATCTAACACACCCTTAGCACCTCTGAGTTGTGTTAGTGGGAGCACACACTGCACTGAGCACTGGCTCTAAGGTCTTTGAACCATGCTGCATTAACTGGTGTAGACAATTTCTGGGATTCTCAACTTGATTTTGTGCAAAAAAATGCCTCAAACCTTTTTTTCTCCATTAGTTATCGGGGAGGAGGTTTTAATCAGTGCAAAAACACTGTTTTTTGATCAGAAGTAGAGGAGATATAGGTATAATTATAGAATTAGTCTGTTGCTTCAGATCAGCTGGTGTAACCAGACTCATCAAATCTGAGCTTTCTTCTGATCCTTGAAATTTAGAGTCAAAGTACAGTGTTGGTTTTTATTTTTGCTTTACTTAGTTTGGTTTGATCTCTCCTCAGCTTTAAATTTCCTTATAGTCATAAATCCAAATAACTGTCAGGCCATCATGGCAGCAGGTTCATCACTGAGCAGAGGCTGAAGATCAAATACAGAATTTAATTAGTATCGGACAATATTTGTGGGAGGACAAAATCTTCCTAAAATAAATTTATTTTTTTTTCCTCTGAAACATTTAATTCTCTTGAGAGAAAGTTTGGTTTTGAAGATAAAGGCCTGAACTGGGGCTCTAAAGAGTTTAATCCTAAATAACATTTTGGACCTTGGATGAATTTCAGTTAGCTTAATCCCAGGTAGGAATTATACAGTATCACAAATTTATGGAATAGCTCAGGTTGGAAAGGGACATCTGAAGGCAATCTGGTACAACCTCCCGCTCAGAGCAAGTTTGGCTTCAAAATTAGACCTAGTTGCTCAGGGCCTTTTCAGCTGAGTTCTGAAAATCTCTGAGGAAGGAGATCTGAACAACCTGCTGCCATGTATAACCACTCTCCAAGTGAAAAAAAATTTATTTATATCCAGTGGGTATTCCTTTTGCTGCATCTGGTGATCCCCTCTGAGCAGAACCTGGGTCTGTCATCCCTACAAATCCTCTTTGGTAGTCCAAAGCTGCCACCTTAGTCTTTCCCTGGATGAGCAATTCTGTTTGCATCTTTGCAACTACAGGTTCTCCAGAAATAGGAGGAGAAAGCTGGGATCCTGAGATATATCTTTTAATTTTTGGTTTTTGGTTTTTGTTTTGTTTTCTTCTAGTATTAAAATGTCTTTGGGCAATACATTGACATTGAAATAACCAACCTAAATTTCTTCTTCTGAAAGATCTGAATTCTTCATTCTTTCATGCAACGTAAAACGGGAAGGTCTGGGATCACTGTACATGGGAGCTGTGTCCACCCTTAAAGATATGACAGAATCCAGATAAGTGACATAGGAAGAGGTACAATTCTTGTTTCTTTTACAAGGAAAGAGTTGAACTCGTGCCTTTTACATCCTGGTTGCCAGAAATAGATGAAATGAAGTTTGCTTTGACAATCACCAACTGCACAGGCAGACATGTGGCTGTGTGACCTTATGACTTTGTAGATGGGTAGACATGTTCAGTCCACCCCATGAAACATTTCTAGTTCCGGGCCATATACAAAGATGAAAACCAAGAACAAAATGTGAACTATTATGCAAAACAACTAGAAATAGAAAAAACTGAATAAATGGAAAGGCAAGAAATTCAAAACCAATAAAAGGTTGATGTTCTGGCATTAGGCCATGGAACTCCTCACCACAAGATGTCATTGGACTAAGTAATTAGTGAGGTTTGCATACATAACAGGAATATCCAGAATGATCATAGATAATGCTAACAAAACCTTTGTGAAAGGGTTATAAGACTTCATGTTTCAGGGTTTAGACCAATATGTAACTGTTAAGATTTAGGATGAAACATTTGCTGAGAACAGATTAGCCAACATCTGCCTTCTGCAGGCTTAGTACACATTCCTCGGAGGCATCTGGACCAGACTGCTGCTGGAGACTGTATATGTACTAGCTAGTCCATGTGTCTGATCCAGTCTGGCACTTCCTACTTCATTCTGGTCCACCGCCCCCCTTTTTTTTTTCTTTTCCCCCGCCCCTTTTACCTGAAGTACAACATTACAGGAGAAAAGAAAGTTGCTTTTCCTGCAGTGTTCCTCGCCTTGTCCCTGAACACCTGACTTCATGTACAGAATGGTGGAGATGAACAGAAAATAAAACTATCCCTCACCATGATGCCTCTGGAGCTAGAATCCTCCAGGACAAATGACCGTTGCCATTTTCCTCCTCTGTATCATCCATTCTGTAACCACGTGTTCCAAAATTCTGCATTTACCACAATTCTCACTGCATTCCCATGCAGTCTATTCCCCTTCGCTTGCCTAACTGCCTTGATTTCCCTAACTTCAATGAAAAGTTCAGCTCATGGGTTTCAAACCTCCAGTTGTGGACACCCATTTGGAGAGAAAGACATGGGCACCCATAACATCACCCCTTTTCATACTGCATGACCCAGCACTCCCTTACTTTGTCTTTGTTTCTGGTAGGCTGCACAAAGCTCTGGGATAGATCACAGCTCCATCATTCGTGCACATTATTCTCACCCAACCTTCAGTACTATGTTAATTTTAGTACTCCCTGCTGTGGCTTTAAATCACTGGGACAATTTCACTTGCCATGTAACTCGAGCTAAGTCTGTTAGAGAACAGAATAGATTAATCGAGTACACTATTTTTATACCTTAAAGATCATTGTTCTTTTAAATATCACATGAGTTCTAAATATGTAACCGAAGATGATTGATATGTCTATTTTCTATACAGTATAACACAACTTAATGGAGTCATAAGATTTCTGCCAACACATTATAGGATTTGGAATCTAAGTAACTCTTAGATTACTGGCATCCATGCCTCCTACCACAAGTGATCACATACCGTGGTGGCAGCTGTGATATAAATCACAAGAGTATCTCTCTCTATCTGTCATTGCTGTAACTAGGTTCCAGGAAAAAAGTATCTGTCTACAAGCAGGTGAAATCCACAGCACATATACCCAGAGGTTTCAGGCCGGACAGTCTAATTGCGATGGCAATATTACATCACACAATTATTCGTTCAGAACTGAAAAAATACTTATGTTTTGCTATTGAAGACAACCTGCAATACTAGGTCTGCCCACATCCCTCTCTGTCTGGTAGAGGTTAACTCCGCACCATAACTAGACAACCCTGTGGGCTCTCCACCATCAGCTCTGATACGAAGTGAATACATTCAGGAGGACGCTGCATATAAAATTTGAGACTTTTAGGTAACCTGAGGTTTTAGACAACCTGATTGCTTCAGATACTTTCAGTGCTACAGTAGGATGGTACCTCCACCAGTAGGTGGGTGTAGTTCAAGTCAAAGTATTTCTCAAAAGAGAAGTGAGTAATCTCTACTGATTCAGACTGGGTTTGTTCAGGTTTCGTTGGCAGCATTGCAGGTGGCTGTTGCTCATGGTTATTGCTAAAAAAATTTTTACTGAACTGATCACTGATCACCTTAAATGAGAGAACTGGTCTTCTGTGGAAAAAAATACATGGCAAAAAGCTACAGGAAATTCCGGTAAAGAGCAAAGGCATCACTTCTTGGTTCTACCCCTCTACAAGTGTTGACATTGCTCAACATTTACAAATTTCAGTCCAAGTTAAAGGCTCAAATCTAGCAGCCCTGGTGAAATAGCTCCAGTTTTCACCCCCTTCAAGGTTGACAGGATGAGACTCTTGTGTGTGGAGAAGTAGAGACCAAACCTCCAAAGAAGAGCTATCCGGATTGCTTAGTTTTACCCCCACCATGTGACATGTCTTCTGCTCACCTCTCTGTTCTGCAAAGAGTGTTTCTGAGGACAGACCACATCTCTGTGAGTAAGAACACTACAGGGGGGCCTTACTCAAGGTGCTTTAAACTCGCTGAATTGCCAACAAACCCTGTGGGAGGATAGGACTCACCTCAAAGAACACGAAGGCTATTTGAAAAGGATTCGGATGTTGATTTTGACAGAAGGAGAAGAGCTTGTCTCTGACTCATCTTAAATTGCAGCCAGTAATTTTAAGAACGGTTTAGCTGCACTGTATGCTATATTCTGCTGGGAATGAAGCACTCTGCTCATTGTGATCTTGATATCATCTGAGTCATTAGAAATGGTTGCCATGGATGAACCAATTTCAGGCCTCAAAACACAAATTTGTCTGGATGAAGTGGCTGTGAGTGTTTCTCCAGTAATTTCATATTTGGATTCAACAGCTGAAATGTACTATGAAACTCTCTACACTGTCACACATTAAGAAGGAACTGTAAAATGCTGATAAGATGCCAAAACAAAGGCAAGGGGATTTAAAGGTCATTCTGTCAGTCTTTTTTATTTGGTGAGGATTTTAGACTGAGCTAGTTAACATAGTACGTGAACACCTAATAGGCTGTGCAGAATTTGGTAGTGATCTCAGTGATAAGCTGAGTATGCAACCATATCTATAAGGTCTCCAAATATCTTCGACACACAGGTGAAAGCAGGGCTGATGGATCCAGTCTACATTGGACTGGGAGATCCATATTTAATTTCTAAAACAAAGGACCTGCTGAGAATTTTCTCCCCTTACTCATTATCTTCTTCATTTAGACTGTGAGCTCATAAGAGAAAGAGCAAGTCTAAGGGTATACTGAGTACAGCCAACACATTTGCGCCTCTGGGAAGTCCTGTAATATAAGGAACCATTCATACTATGCTTCCTAAGCTGGAGAAGCTTAGGATCACTGATGTAAGAACATCATCAGGCTTTGGACTTGAGAAAGGACGGCTAAATTCTCCTATCCTTTTGTGTGTCTATTGTTTCACCTTCTTTCATTCTATAAAGATGAGATGAATCCTTAGAATGTAAGTTAGCTTTGGTATAAAAAGAAATTAAAAAAATCTGAAAGAAAAAACTGGAAGGGAAAATCAACTAATCAGTTCCTTTTTTCCATATTAAGTTGTAACTACAAGTGCAGTAACAGCAGCATGATTTTCAACAGCAGACTATCTCATTTACAGAAATAGGTGCTCAGATGTTGTGAAATGTAATGTTTTTTGATCCTTTTCTTCATCAAACAGGATTATGAATTTAGAAGCTGGCCACAAACCTATAACACTTATTTTATTCTAAACTATGGGATCAACCATTCGTGGAAGAAGGAACCAACATTTTGGTGCTTAACACTAAGCCCTGTAGAGATACCTGTGTTTCAGTTACTCACATCCTTGCTAAGGTGCCCTAGGTATTCAGTGTGGTCAGATTAGGAAACATTTATCTTTGTTCCTCTTTCTCATGTTTTGACATAAGATACCATCCACATTTGACACCAGTATATGGGTTTATGGGATACTTTGGGGGAGTTTCTAAAAAAAAAAATTACTGAGGGGTTGTCTACAGAACCCCAATTCCAAAAATCAGTTCTATTGGCAACTATTTATTTATTCATATGAGTGGGTATGTAATTATAAGGCCGTATGAATTGCACAGTAGGGGGCAAGGAGATGTCATTTAAAATCAACAAATACTTCCTTCAATGTGTGCCATGGCACACACTTTTTTTTGGCTACACTCCTCCCTTTGTTACTCTTCATTACACTTCGTATTGTAGCACTTTCGATGTTCTATGGGCTGCTCCGCACTGATTTATATGTACCTCAGAATTTGATCCAAGTAGTAGGTTATTCTTAAAATTTGAGTGACATGTATTGATACAGATGCAAAATCGATATTAAACTAATCCTCTATGTTGCAATTACACATCTCATGGCATAAAGCTTTGGACAAGAATATTAGAAAGTAAAAGGAAATATATAAAACCCAGACAAGAACCTATTCCACACAAGTGTCTTAGACATATTCTTATTGACTTCTGTGGCATAAGATCAGGGCCAGAGTGTATCTAACACATACAGACAGGGCTCATGGTTTTAGTCCTATTCCCATGATTTTGTAAGAGATCCTGTTCAAACATTTCTTTATGAAACAGGAGACTCACAGTTTTAGCAGTTTGCTCTTCTGTGAGCACGTGACCTATAACCCTGGCAGTTGAGTGGATTATTTAAAATGAAATAGGGGAGCCATTGTAATTAATCATTGGCAATAACTAAACCCAGTGATTGGCTGACGATCTTGGTTATTTCTACAGTGTTTCTACTTATTTGTGAACTGAATTTTGCAATAATTGCTATTATCTGTTGACAAACATTATCCTTTCTGTGTTATTCATAGTTTTATTTGCTACTAATTTTTCCTACTTTTATAATCATCACCTGCTGCCTCCAAAAGGAAGATTTTCACAGGGAAGAGAAAACCTAACACAATAATTCTCTCTCTCTCTTTTTTTTTCTTTTATTTTCTTTGGGTTTTTTTTTTTTGGATTGGGACAAAAATCCCCAGCACATTTCTTTAGAAGGAAACCTTAGACTTTATGTATTCAACACATTGTGTGGAATTATTTCAGAGCTTTGGGTCATGAATGGCTTATTTCCATTAAAAGTAATGGTGTTATTCCTGGCGACGTGAGCTTGTGTGATTTTGCTCCTGAGTAGAGATCTGCCTATACATATAAATCAGCCCCTGCAGTTTCAGGAGAACAGAGGAAGAGGAGGCACAGCTCATCTCTAACTTCTAAGCTATACCGGCAATTTACTTTTGCACTTTCCACCGCTGAGATTTCCATTGTTGTTTTAGTTCTATTGAACTCAGGATTAAATTGAAGGAAGCAATTTTGAAACCTGGCCTTGGGGGTCTCAAAGGCAAGGTTGTGGGGAGAGCAGCTCATGAATAGACGGCAGGCTGGGGTCTGCCGGGAAATGCACACCTGCCACAGAAAAGCACGATTAGCGCCGGCTCAACAAGCCTCATTTGCAATGTGTCTGGGAACCCCTCCACGCCCGCTACTAATCACGGCTTAACTCGTGAAGAGGTGAAGGCAGCCTCCGCTCACCGCGCTCCTCGTTTTTATTTTTAATTTTAAGAAACTCCAAACACAAAGTCTCCCCCGTGCAGAGACTGACAGAGTCCGTCCTTAGACAAAGAATTGATATAACCTGCTTGTCTTCACCAAGGCTTGAAACAGCCTAGGGCTGGGAAGAAAGTGTAGCACTTGGCTTTTTGCCCAGAAAATAAGACCCTACGAAAGGTCACACACGCACACACACACTCGCAGAGATGTCTCGTGGGAAAAGAATATGGAGGAAAAAAATATTCTTTTCTGCAAGGTTAATTGACTATAAGGTGAACTTCATCTGAGGACAGCCCCTTGTGCTGAATGCCTCCGTTCATGATTTGTTTGGAGGGGAAAAGATGATGGGCTCAAAATAACCATGCAGCAGGAAGGAGTGCAACACATGGGAGGGCTGATTTTTGAAATCATCAGGCAGGGCTCGGTACCCACTGCAGCTTTCCTTTTCAGGAGCACTGGGTACATCACTCCCTCTGCTGACATCAGCAAGGACTTTTAAACACTGGGCACCTTCGAAAATGAGAATCCATGTGTAAGCGGCGAAATATGGACCTTGGGGGGTCTAATTCAAGACTCTCAGTCAAGATTGTCCAAGGTATTTAGAAACCCAACTGCCACTGATTTTCAATGAAAACCTTGATACCCTTGAGGATCCCAGCCCTCAGCTTTACTGGGGGGGAAATTATGGCGGTGTGATTATATCACCGTATTAAATCAGTTATGGGTCCTGGGTAGGTTTTAGGAGAGGTGGTTCACATGAACACGTTATTTTACAGTTTAAAGACACTAAGAGGAACTCTAAAAGCTCATTTTTCCATAATGCCTTTTTGATGGAGCTTAGTATCCTTTTTTGCTTGAAGTGCGACACATCAGTGCACTGGTTTTATTTAAACAGGCATTTGCTTCCCCTGTGTTATTTCCTTTTCCTGACAGAGCAATGGAGAACAGTGGGAAGAGGGATGGATTGTTGTGTGCAGGAGGAGCACCTCTTCAGTTGACAAAATGTGCACTGTACACCCTCAGGAGGCTCACACAGATCCTGACATGTCAGCCGTTCAGCTCTGCTCTCAGTATTTTCCTAAGTCGCTCGTTGCTGGCTGCTTTTATACCATGAGCAAAAGGAAGAATCACAGGGAAGGGTTCAGCGTGGCAAGCAACCTCACAGAGTGTGAGCCAGATTTGGGTGCAAAACCTCATTGCATTGTGAATTACAAGCTGTTCCCAGGGTAATATTCACCTCCTAACACAGGATCCTGGCCCAACGCTATGCTAACTTAACTATGGGTTTTCCAGATCAGAGCAGGGACTTGCTCAGACAGCCTGGGAAAAGCCTGGGTATATATCCTTATAGATGTCCGTGGAAGCTGTTGACAATGGGTCAATGCTCTTGACAATGAGTCAATACTGGACTACTTAAGTCTTATAACCATAGGGAAAATCGGCATCACAAAGATGGGCTGTTGCAAAAAGCCAGGCTCTGAGAGGAAGCACTAAAGATTCATATTCAGCTTTAGACAACAATAATTAATTGTTATTTATAACACAGGTGTACCTGGAGATCCCAGCTGGACTCACGGACTGGTTTTGCTGGCTCCTCTCCACTCCCCTTCTCCTGCTTTTCACAAAATACACCTTCCACTGGTATCGAAACACTACTGAGTATCATTGTTTTATGGCCAAGCCTAATCCTTCAGGAAAAAAATTCTGACCACTGTCTTATCAGACACATATCATTTTCCTTGACTTCAAGTTTCATCCTATCTGCAGGCGGATTAACAAGTTGCAAGGTCCAGTACTTATAACCCAGAAAAAGTCCAACAAACCTCTTTGCTTCAAAAGGATGGGGGAAGAAGAAAAGAAATGGAAAAAACATCAGCTCAAAATACGTCCTCTAAGGACCACATTAAAATTTATAGATTAAAAAAAAAATATATCATGGATCAAAATGAAGCCAAATCAGCAGTTTTGGCCTTGCTTCTCTAAGCAGAAAGGCTTTGCTGTCTGACTTCTCCTTGGCTGCCTTTCTAGGCCTGCAATTCACAGCTGCATTGAAGCGGAGCAGGTCCAATAATGCCATTTGTTTTCCACTTAAAAAAAAAAAAAGAAAAAGGAGAAAGAGGGACATATAAATGGATCATAGAAGAAGGGGGCCATTAGCAGACATTTAGTCTGACCATGGCTGGAAGTGCAGATGGTTCAGAGGAACACAGCCAACTTGGCGTTTATATAAGCTATCTTGTATCTCCCTTTTTTTCCCCTGCACTGGCACTCAGATTGATTAAGAGGTCAAATAAAGGCTGCTTCAGTGTGAGAGTGTGCATGATATATGACAAAAAATTCGGTCTCACAGTTAAGGCTTTCTAAACAGCACAAAAGACAAATCAATGTATAAACTAATTCTCAGCCTGTTTAAGTCTTTTCTTCCTGAAAACCTTACGGACCTCTCTCTTCTTTTTTAATCTTTCTTTTTTTTTTCCCTTCTTTTTCAAATAACTTAGTGACAAACATTTAGAGAATTAAGTGAAGAAAACCAGGCAGAGCAGTGGAATGTGAACACAAGGCAGTAGAATAGGAAGGGCATTTTTAATAAAGCAGGTGAAAAATACTATAAACATGGCTGTTTTATTCAACAAATGCAGTAAGTATTCTTCAACAAATGCTTTTTCTGAAGTGTAAAAAAATGCAAAAAACAAAGTGTGAAGGTCTTCTTAATTGGCTGCTTCCCAGTTGGCAACCTGCCTCCTGCACTCCCTAGCCTTTTGGCTCAAGTGTGCCTGCTTTGCAAAGAGAAAATTTTGACTTAGAAAAACAATGTAAATATGATGGAGGAGGTGTCTTCTACAATAACAAAAGTAATGAACTTTATATTAATTTAGGCACCTGGGATTTTGATCCACTATGGTGTTTAGACGTCTGTCTTTCAACTGATTTAGGGATTAGGATGTCTGAACACCCAAGTGGTGCATAAATTGGAGGGTCCTAACAAAGAAACCCTCTCAAGACCTAGGTGGTGACCTGCTTCACTCTTTGAAACCTCCTGGAGGTAGATCTTCACTAACTTCAGACACCTTAAAGTGGTTCAACATCTGAAAATGAGGCAAAGCTAGAAGCTTTATTAAAGGTAGAGTCCCACCTCTAAATACATCTAAAGATTTGGGTCTGAACTGAAGCTCAGGTTGCAATAGCTCAAGCAGGCTGACTGAAGTCTTGTCTGCACTTTTAATGCTTAATTATCCCAGGTGCCACAGGGATGGATACATAGAAAACAGATGGGGAGGTATTCCTCAGCATCTAAAGATAAGCAGATCAGTTAGGCCAGGTTCTATAGATCTTGTTTAAATAGTTAATCACAGGAACACAGAGATGAAGAGAACCACATGGGTCACTGATCCCACGTCTGTGATATTTTCTCATTACGATTTACAACCTGGATAGTATCAAGAGCATGCCAGGTGCTTCATATAGTCAAACAGTCTGACAAGCTGGTATTTATTTTGGAGCCAAAGAAGGCCTGCCTGTTTTATGAATCACAGTTGTTTTTATTTTTATATTTTGAGGCTGGAGGTTGCTAATAATTTTTTTTACACTGTACTTTGTGGGGTGATATTTTTGCCAACTTTCATTACTGTTGACTCTGCATCATATCCTAGTACTTTAAGAACCACAATTGTTAAAGATTTCTTCAAAACTTTCCTGAGCTATCCTTAAATATATATTTTGCTTTGGGCTATTTAGACACAGCTACACACACATACAGTTAATGGAATTTATCAATAAGTGAATATGTGTGTTGTATATGCTTAAACCCACCCATATATCTTCCCCGTATTTGTACATAATTTAAATATATGTTTGAATATAGCATAAAAAGTTTTTAAAAATCCAGAAGGATGGGATTTGTCCCATATCTAAAGCAACATGTTGTTACTTTTCCAAACAAAAACCCAGAAGATGACAGATACACCTTTTGTAGTTGAGATTATTGATGCAGTTTAATCACTTTGAATGTGCATAAAAGAATCAATGGTAACCTGAAGTTAAAATTGATATGTGAGTTTACATGACAAAACCACATTGTTATGTCTGCTTTAAGGAAAAGTCTTTCACAGGGTTTGACATACTGGAATAAGTTTCTTTATAAATATCCCAGAGGAGGCAAGTGCAAATGATTTTAGGAGTGTTTATTGGACTGTAGAAAATGAACATTACTGAATAGGTCAATATTTTTTGAAAGGTGTTCATAAAAAATACTACTAAAAGATTCAGAAATGTTGATATTTTAAGCTCATTACTGATAGAAGTTACTTCTGATAAAGATGGAGATAAGCATATCAATAAAATACGTTATCTACAGTATACCATCTATTTATTTGTTTGGGTTGGTAACAATCAGGCTATTGGCTTTTAGTAATTTTATAGCCCTTGGTAAATTATTTATGAATGTGCCTTTAATAAAAATTTTTTGTTCATATGAATTGCATATGAGAAGTTCCCTCTGATATATAAAGTGCTCAAATTGTTCACTGGGCAATTTTTTACTTGTAATGCAACGTCTTTGAAATCTGGCTGAGAGTAACAAATTTAAACCAGTGAAAACCATTTTGTAGGCACCAATATAGAAAGATCAGCTAGACTTCTGAAAATGGTCACAGAATGGAAAAAAAAGGCCTGGTAGGATGTTTCTTACAGTAGGAGTATTTTCAGGACTACTTACAGATACTCAGTGTAGGAAGGTGTAAGAGGAAGCATTTAAAGTTAACTTGACTCAGGTACTAAAAATTTCCACAACTGAATGCCACTAGACAAGTAAAACATAAACCGCTAAGCCATGTGAGAAAAACCCTTAAAATAATCCACAAGCATACAGCTGAAAACACAAGTTCAAACACGTAAGCAGAAATGAATTTTCCAGACAATAAATTACAATAATGTGCCAAAGTATGACAGAAGATAGGCATGGCAGACATCTGTAATGCATAAATACACAAGTGAGCTGGACACAAGCTATTGTGCCAAGACTTTCAGTGCATGAGGACACTTTATTACAAGAAACAGAATCCCAGAGACATACAGAAAGCTCAAGAGGTTCTTGTTAACCCTCCCTCCAAGATCAGTAAAGATCTGTTATTGTGGGACAGGCTACTTAATGGATTATTGCTTAGCTTTTTAGCAATACAGAAGTATTCAGCACATTAAGTGATGATGTATTACTAGCTTGTAAATGACAGATTGTTCATTACAGGAGTTTGGAGAAGTTAATAATCATGATAATGGTCCATGAGTCACAAGTGTCTCTTGTGTATCACTTTTTCACTTTTTTAGACAAATATAAACTTAACACATCAAACACTTGTAATACACAGTCAAGTGGGAAAATCAATTAAGCTGGTCAAAAGAGTTTGCAGTGAAAACTGAGGGAAAAGTTTACCCAGCACTCTTCTCTGACTTTCACAACTGTTGGTGGGAAGAAGTCATCACACCCAACACCTAATTACAAGCTTTTTGAGGTAAAGGCAATTAACTTTGAAGCAGATATGTAAACCTTTCATAATAAAATATCTCAATCTATTACACTATAATTATAGCAACAACAACAACAAAATGCCATGGAAACACTCTAGCAGAAAAAAGCTGAGCTCTTTAGAGAGCTGACCCCAGCCACCCCAGTGGTTACTTATATGGGGTAACAAAAGACCTATTTTCTAAGGACGATTAGAGTGATTGCCATCCATTGCCATATCCTCATTCTCCTTTTCTCCCACTACAGTCCCCATTTCTAATTATTCACAATTATTCTAATGTTCTTTAAGAATCATCAGAGGAATTGAAAGGAACACCATAGACTGCAACACCAAAACCAGTTAGTAAGACTTTCAGTAGGTCTCTATACGGACACCACAAAAGTTCTTCTGGGATGCAACCATGTAGACACCACAGAAGTTCTTCAAGGGTGCAAATAAAATGATGACTGATATGAAGCTGTCCAGCCTTATTTCAAAAGCACCAAGAATCAACAACTTTGCCACTTTCCCTTGTGATCACTTCCAGTATCTAATTTTAACTTCTAGGCACCAGGTCTTGGTATGTGTGTGTCCACAAGACTGGAAGGCTTCTCACAGCATATGTCTTTTCTATATTAAAGTGCTCAAAGAACCTTCTTGCTGTTAAGAGGAACAGACTGAGTTCCTAAATCTCTGCAGTGCACCATCTTGATGCCCACAACAATATTAATAGCTTACAGTTATCTGGGACAGTGTATTTAAAATACAGATAGGCAAGTTATGACAGGACAATTTTGAGACTTTCATTTAATTTATGACAAAATGATCCAGGAGTGATTCAGGGTATTTCTAAAATTCTGGTTTGGTAGTATGGTATGCTAACTTAATTTTTACTTCATCCTTGTTAGAGGAAAATAGGTTAAAGTATGGTTAGATGTACAATTTTGAAGCCATATAGATTTGAAGGTAAGAAAATGCTCTATGCCTTAGGTGGGGAGAGATCTTTTTGCATTAAAGAAACACTTTTCCAATCTTTATTGTTGTGCTGTAATTTCCTGATATAGGAAGAAAACACAAATGTTTAATAGTTTTGGAAAACTTTTCTTCTTAGTGAACTTTGGAGTTTCTTCTCAGAACTCTTGGGACATGGGCCTGAATTCATCCCACCTGATTTTAAGTATTTATGTGATCTTCTTCAAGCTCTTCAAGAGCTCTTCAAGCGCTGGTTTTTTTTTCTAGATTGGAGAGAGCATGTTGGGTACATCTAGAAAGCAATGCATTTCAGCTAAGATCACCCTTTCACCTGTTTCTTGACTATGTGGAAATATGTGGTGGGACAGGCAGGTGGAATGCTCTCAGAGAAGAACACGTATGCTGTTGTCTTTCACATGGCAAATACTGTCCTTTACAGGTATATCAAGGTGTCAAGGCTTTTTCAACACCACTAGAATGGTAACTGGATGTTTTGTTAAAACTGAAAAACTGCAGCATTTTGTCGAACAAAAGAAAACTAACCCAGAAGGTAAAATAACTTTCCACATTAACTTAAACTGTTTGGACAACCTTGATGAAAGGAAACCTAGAAATTATTTTATTTTTTTTTCCACAGAGAAAGAATGTCTCCTAAAATCATTACTATTCATTATACAATCCTGCTACAACTTGCTTGTAGACTGTTGAACGAGGAAGGAAATAAAATGTCTTTATTAATGGATCTATTTAGTAACAATGAATATCAAAATTGTCATCTTGGCCTTCTAGACTCAACGACATATAGTAAATGAAGTAGTTACCATCACTGAGAGCTACCTTGGCTTCCTAAGCCCCACAATGATGCTTAGAGGCTCTTGGACCAACTTCAGTCTTGCTGTCTTTAAACAATTTAACCAATGTTTTAGACTCTTCTAGAAACAGAAATGGGCAGCTGTTATTGCTGTTCCGCTGGTTTATCCTCCTGCTATTAAATTCATAATATTCTAAAGAATTTGTTTTAAGGTAGAATTGTTCAGTAGCTCTGCAGTTGTTACTGTCAATGTAAGGCAATACTATTCTCATCTGAAGACTCTGATGTCCAATTTACTTGCTACCAGTGCTCTGACTTTATCTATAGGTTGAAATTGTCAAATGCTGGACAGAAACATTTGCAACCTAAATTTTATTGAGTCTAGAATAAAAAAAAATAGCTTAGACTGTCAGTGTAATGTAGTCTCTGGTAACAATATTCCAACTCCCTGCTTCTTACATGCAAGGGGAAGACCTAAATGGTAAGGAAAATCCACCAAGTAATGCAGGCAATTATATGCATTTTTTCTGAAGAGAATTAATCTGTTATAACACTACAGGAAGGCTACCATCCCTACTTGTAAACACAGACTGAGGTTATTTTATAAAACAGTGAAGCCACCCATTGCTGTTGTCCATCATTTATTACTTGCCTAATAAATACTTCAATTACATTTAATAAATAATATATTCAGGCTCAGTGAAGTGATAATTCTTTAAATTAATTATTGAATTCATGCAAAAGGTTTTATTGCAAGTACTACTAAAGGAAATTTCTGCCTTTAATCTAAAGTGATTATTCATTATGTGCAGTAAAGGCTCCATTTGCATATTATTAGTGAAGTAACCTTTAGCCTTCCTGGCAACAATAAAGATGCATCTCAGTGTTGCTGTGGATTAACGTTCTTGGTTAGCCTTCCAAAACTAAAGTGACGATAAACAATATGTAATAAAGTCTTTGTTTATGGCCTTCTACCAGCTGTTTTTTGATTTCTGAAATATACTACAATGACAAAATGTCCAGTAAATGTATTACAGCAAGTTGTTAAAAGGTGTCGCCTGCAGATGCTTAGTTGATGGGAAACAGTAAAAGTGGAACCAATTAATGCCCTAGAGGTCTGAGTAGTAAATTCATCTCAAAAAGATTTTTTAAAAGCCCTCTCTTTGATGTTCTCCCATTCGCTGAGCTACCCTGTACTTGCTGCTACAGAGGAGAGCCTCTGGGAGTTAGTGTGTTTCTCAGCAGGGCTTAGTTCTGCAGATGGTAGATTTTTTTCTGTCTTGAACAACTCTCAGCCCTAACATAAAGTGTTTTCAGCACCTTCATCATGTACCTGCCCTAACCTCCCCAGCAAGGTAAAGCGGAACTTGCTAGGAAGGAAAGTCCCAATGCCTTTCAATAAGAGAAACCAGAGCAGCTTTTCTTTCCGTCTTTCTTTCTTTTTCCCTCTGTCTTTCTCTCTCTTTTTCACAGAAATCCTCGAAGCAGAAACGGTTCAGATTACTGAGTCGAGAGGACCTTTTTCAGGGCTGGGAAGATTACCAGCTCACGACTGGAAAGACCTATCCCATGGATAATCCCTTCTCCTGCAATATGGTATTGTCCTGGAGCTGAGCTTGCAATCTGGTGCTAGCTGAGCAATAATTACCACCGATTCACAGTGCTGCCTGAAATCAATTTGAAATGCCAAGCCTAACTGACCTCTATGAGTGCATCAGACCAGGAGATGACTGCACTGGTTGGATCCTCCAGGTCTTGGTCCATCAGCCCTTCATCCATAGAGCATTCTAAGGCCTAACTGCTGGGACCATGGATAAGTGTATACTCTGGGATTGATCCATTTTGCAGGGAAACCCTGGCCTGATCCCTCCACAGAGATATTTTCCTTTCAGAGATGCCATTTCATAGTATAGTGCCATGATCAAAGCTTAGATCTCAGCCAGACACATAACCAGTGCAGGTAACACCATCCAAACACATGATGAGCAATGAGGAGCGTAGGCAGGAAAAGAAGGCACAATCCATCCCTGGGATAAACAGGGGAACAGAGGCATTGAGCACCCCTTGCAACACCTGAAGCTAGAGTTTTCATTAAGTGGTCTGCTGCTCTGGATGATGGAAATCTAGGCTGTATATAGGTCCTCAAAAAGCTTTAATGTGAGTCCTGGGAGAGCCAATGATCCAAAAAAAGAGACAATAATTACATCTATTAAATTATGATCATGTTTCCTCTCCTACAAGTCTATAGTCTCAAGCATCGTGATGTTTTTAATGGATGTTCTCAACACAATGCTTTGTTTTAGCCCTTGGCTTTTAAGCTGCTTAAAAAAAATAGTCTCCAGAAATAGAGGACTGAAGAGAAATATTAAAATTACCACAGGGTCCTTTTAC
Organism: Dromas ardeola; assembly: GCA_013398915.1. Lineage (NCBI taxonomy): Eukaryota > Metazoa > Chordata > Aves > Charadriiformes > Dromadidae > Dromas > Dromas ardeola. The sequence continues at coordinate 63,271 of VYZM01000312.1, read as the reverse complement.
CAACCAGGTAAAAAGGCTTCTTTTCTTCAGAGTGCGCCCCTTGCCTTTTATTTTTCTAGCTGCCAGTACAGGCCAAGTGCAAGTTCTTTCATCTGCCAGGTGTTTGAAAGTAAGATTTCTGAAAAATAAAGTCACCCGATTCATCCCGAATTGGAAGCACGTTATTTTAAAGATGTTATTCTGCATTTAGTAAATCCACACAAAGAAAGCATGCACTGCTTCCCAGTGGTAAACTAAGAGGTCAGGTGGGATTTTTTGTGTCAAATGTCAAGTAGGTAAGTTCTGTTGTCTATTTGTTTGTGGTCTGTGAAGAATAACACCTCCAAAAGGCAATGCAATGTATCCTAAGGTGTATAGCTGGGACAAGCAGTATAGTTTTCCCATTGCAGCAGCCCAACTCAGTAGAGGGACCCCAGTGCTTTACAGTGGAGTGTTTGAGACTATTTAATCAAGATGAGTCCTGCCCATTGTAAAATTCACGCAAAAAAAAAAAAAAAANNNNAAAATCCAACAAAAAAAAAAAAAAAAAAAAATCCAATTTGTAGCTTATTGTGCTTCAGCAGATCAAAGCAAATAATGGGAAATCATCAAGATGATTATTAACCTGTTAATGCCCAGGACAGGAAAGAAGCTTGTCCTACATTAGCATTTTACCCTGTGTTATTTGCCGTAAGTTAGCTAAGATGCAGCCCCAATTCCCTTCTAAGTAAGACCTGTTTTGCTGTTTAGACAGATTTTTGTCCCAGATTTGGAAGCTACAGAAAGAAGCTGCTGGACAGTGTTATCTCCATTCTCCAGATCTGATTCCAAATTAAAGGCCTCTTCATTGATAACAAGTCACTCACTAAGGCGTACAAAAATGCAGTATGTATCAAATCTCCATAGACCTTGCTTCAAGATAAGAATGAATACAGCATTTTCCAGAGCCAGGCTCCCTTCCCCCATCCTGCTCATATTCACATCTCTAACACGGAGACCTCTGGTTCACCTTTGAATCACTTATGTTCTCTTCACCGTAGCAATCAGCTCAGTCCTACATAAAGCGTAAAGTGCTGACATTTTCAAGCAGCCTAATGTTTCTTGCAGTCATCTAGCAGCCTTTCAATGCAGAATCCTAGATGCCCTTGCTTTCCTTAATCAGCTAGCAGTGAAAAAGAAAAACGGAATAAAAAGACCTCATATATCCTCTTGTCCCTTGTCCCTTTTCCCACCCCCGCCGGCCCTGAAATTTCTGTCTGTCCAAACTAATCCCCCGACATCCCTCCCATTATACAGATGTGGTGAGATCTCTGAACACAAATATTGTAAACCTCAACATAACTCCACCGATTCGCACTAAGGGAAATAAATTTAATTCACTCAGCTTCTCATCATCTTACAGCTCCTTTAGGGCTAATCATCTGTGTTAACTTTCTCTGGAGTCTTTCTAATGTCTAAGTGCCGCCGACGATGTTGTAGCCGAAATACGTGTGGCAAGAGAACAAATTGCCCCACAGTGAATTTCTTTTCTACAACAGTGGTTTTACTATTAAAGTGAAAAGAATCAGGTTTGGAGTGGTGTTGGTTTAAGACTTCGATGGCAGGTTATGTGGCTGACTATAAGATCTTTATACAGCAATTTGTAGTCACTTTTTTTTTCTTGACAAAAATGTACAGTATTTATGTATCCAGATAAGCTTTTACGTCTGCTCAAGAGCCACAATGATCCTTTCAGTTTTAAGGAGAATGATCCTTTTCTTAGCATCCCACTTTCTTGAATTACCAGATTTTAATAGCTATTCAGCTTGTTTTTGCAGATCTCTAATAAATACAGTCTTTAGTAGCAGGACTTGAATGCTGATAAAAGGATACTCCTAATTCCTGACTTCAAGCTTGACTGAAATGTGCCTTTTAGAGATGTCACACAACGCAGACACAATTTTGTTCAAGGCTGTGGATTCAAATTCTTGTTCTTCCACAGATTTACTATGTACTTCTGAGTAAGGACTTTTTATCTTTAAAATACTGCTGACCATATATTTTTTTTCTTTACTGTCTGCTTAACATTCTCCAAGGGGCAGGGGTTGTTAGCATGTGTTTACATCAGGCTGTGAATTGCACAGTGCAAGAATCAGCAGAATTTATTTTCCTGCTTGTTCCCTCTCCACACCTACTCTGGCCTTCTTTCCCTTGACCTATCTTATTGCCCTTTTTGATCTTAAGTGCCTCAATCACCATGGAGAGTTGAACTCCTAGGATTAATCCTCGTCCTCTAGCCTTTTCAATCCTGTTCATTCCTTGGTGGCAAGTGCCACTTGGACCTTTCTCTGTGATATGCCACCACCAGTATCCAGTCTGTACGGCAAAAACAGAACTTGCCACCTACCCACTTAGCTTCTCCCTTCTCACTTTTCCTCCTGGTTTCTGGGCCCTAAAAGGAATACACCTCTAGAATACACCTCTAGAATACACCTCTTAGAAAGAGGTCCTGTAAAAGAGGATCTGTAAAGGCATCCTCTTTACATAGAATCTGGGGAGATGAACTTCCTACTTTGGGCTAAATTCAGATGTCGTGAGTAACACCTCATGGGGCAGCATTAATTTTCACAAAGGCAAGCTGAAAAATGACAATCTCCTTCACTAGAAATCTGGTATTTCCTGTTTGCTTTCACACAGAGGTCTTCCAAATTTTTTTAAGAAACATCCAAAAGCTATGCTAAGACCAATGCAGAAGTAGTGCTCACCTGCAGTAAATGGGACTATACCTCTGCTTTGAGGGGTAAATAGAGCTTCCCAGTTCTGTGTGGACATAGGACCTGGCTGTAACTTCATTTTCCTCTCCTGTCCTCCTGCTTTCAATGGAGGGAACACTTTCCCACAGACGCCTCCATTCTGGAAATGCAGCAGCAAAGACTGGGAAGATCACCATCAAGGTCAGCTGCTTTCGGAGGTACATAGCTGGAGAGACACAATGTTTACCCTCAGATCTCAATCCCTCCCCAGTTGCCCCTTTTTTTTATTTTTTTTTATTTTGTTTTGCTTTGCCTGCTTCACTTTTGGTTCAATACGTATTCTGAGGACCAAAAATGGACTCAAGATATTGAAGCAGTGGCTGTTTCTAGTTGATCACCTAGCTCCTATCCAGTAGTCTTGATCAGGTTTTTCCTTTCACACCAGAAAATCCATTTGGGAGCTGAAGAAATTTTGAAAACAGAAAAGCCTCATTTTTGGAAAATAGCATTTTTTCTTTGGAAGTCACAAAATTCCCAACCAGTCAGGTTCCCAGGGCCAGCGGGAGCTAAGCCTTAGCACCCCAAATATGGTTCTCACTGTTTGTTCCTTCTCTCTAGAGGAAGAGTTGCAAAAGCAGACCAAGAGTTTGGTTTTTCAGACAGCAGACTCCAAAGTCATGGTTACTGGCATCATGTATGTCTTTCATATTTGAGCCAGCAGTCATTCTCCGTATACCTACAGTTAGGAAAATAAGGAGTTTGATGACAACAATTTCTAAGAAGATGGGCAGGTAAAGTGGGGGTCAACTTTTTGGCTCAGACACAGAAAGGCTGTCCACATTGGAAGGAGTGGAAGAAAGGACAGCTAGAATGGAGGGCATATAAGGAAGCTGCCCGAGCAGCAAGAGACCTGGTTAGAAAAGCTAAAGCTCAGTTAGAATTAAATCTAGCCAGAGAGATCAAGGGAAACAGCAAAAATTTCTATAGGTATATTAATGGTAAGAAGAAGGCTAGGGAAGGTGTGGGACCCCTCAGAAAGGAAACGGGAGAACTGGTGACAAATTATATGGGGAAGGCCAAGGTTGTCAACGACTTTTTTTCCTCGGTCTTCACTGGCAAGGGCTCCAGCCACACTCCCGGAGTCACAGAAGATAATGGCAGGGGCAGGAAAGAACTGCCCATTGTAAGGGAAGATCAGGTTCGGGACCATCTGATGAACCTGAAAGTGTACAAGTCCATGGGACC